>BMAV01019966.1:144656-155090 GCA_019973955.1 Trichonephila inaurata madagascariensis
TTTGTCACTAGATGGAAATACATTTTTTCCAGAAACCACAACAGTTATAAAAATATCTGGTGCCTCAAAAGCTGTGTTTTTGCTATAAAAAGAATCCATTATATTTTATGCTTCTTCTTGTTTATTGATGAAATAAATTACCAGGTAAGAAATTTAAACATTTTATGATGAATAATAAATCCTCATTTAAAAAATAATTGTGATTTACAGCACTATGTCACAATGTGTTGCACTTCTGAAAAAGAAAAAAAAAGACTGAAATTCAATTTAAAAAAGCTTAATTTATATATATATATATATCCCTTTTATTATTACTTGAAAACTAGCTGATATAATTTTTTTGATAGAAATTTAAAAAATTAAGAACTTAAGGGTTAAATATTAGAATGTCTTTAATGAAAAAATTAATAAATGATTTTATAATGAATAGATAAGGATTAAGAAATTTAAATGAATGAATGTGCAGTAAAGATCATGGATTATGTAAAAAAATGTAATTTACTTAAGCAATTTTTTTTATTTTGTTTTTACATATATTCTTTCTATTTCTTCTTTGCATACACTTATAGTTCCTAATTTCCATTAACGAATAATGGAAAAAAAAAACAAATCAATGTTCAAGAACGTAATTACAGAAACTTTGCTTTCTTACCGTTAGGGTCCTTACACATTTCAATATTTGAAATAATTTTTTCCCCTTCAGTACAAATATATGTTTTATTTTTTTTAATAGTTTAGGTTTTGTATTCTCAACAGGGCTTTTTCTTATTCTTTGGTCGAAGAACAATACATACTCTAACAATTAACTATTTAAAATAAATAAAAATCAGTATGTAAATGCCTCGAATTCATATCCAGAAAAAGAGTCAAATTCCTATAAATATGCATTATGCAATTTTTTTTCTGCTCCTGAAATGTAAATATTTTGAATTGTTAGCACCAGTTACCCATAAACATCTATTGATTGGTTTAAATTTTGGCTTCAAAAATGGGAAAAAAACCATTTGAATACTGAACTACTGAGTGTCCAACAACACCACCTTTTTGCTGGTAACACCAATTCGGTGGGCTGTTAGTGGCTTTTAACCACACAATTTAGGTTGTAAGTATATTTACCACTCTTCATTGGAGACTGTTAAAAAGTAGTTAATTAATGTTTCTTTCATTATTTTTAGTCTTATATTTATAAAGTACATTTTGTAAGTACTATATACAAACTGGAAAAAGAATTGCATGTTATAAAAGCTTTTTTTTATTCATATATGACAAATTACAATATTTTTTTTCATGGAATTTTTGAAAGCACGGAGATACATATAACAGAATATCGCAGGTTGTACACACATGTCGTGTTTCCTTCTGATGTGCCTTAGTAGTGAACAAACAACAGCACTTGTATTCATGTCTTAAACTTGAAATATGATAACCAACTTAATTCAATCTGAATTCATTTGAAACCAATTTTTTATTGAGTGGGAAACTTACGGATCTTAATTTTCTTCTCCGAATTGAAAATCATAAAATCAATTGGAGTGCCAACCAAAGACGAAACCGAGTTGGTCTTGAGAGCCCATATCTTGTTACATAATTTTCACAAAATAAAGGAATAAACAATTGTCATATCAATTAGGAAATTTTGAATACTGTTACTCTGTAGGGGAGGGATTGGCAACAGAGCGTGTCAGAGTTTATAATTTCCTTAATTTTCTAAAGTTAGTAATGGATGCCAGCATAAACGAAATATAATAAATTAGCTTACAATGGACATTTAAAAATTAATTCAATTAGTGGTAAGTATAGTTACCATGGCCTTAGAAAGGGTTGAAATAGTTAAAAATCAGCATGCGAATATCTAGTATTCATATTTAGAAATAGGTATGCTTCCTATAAAGATGCATTATGTAATTTTTTTTTCTGCTTCAGAAATATAAATGTTTTTTAATTGTTAGCGCCAATTACTTTTAAGCAAATATTGATTGGTTTAAATTTTGGAATCAAAAAGGGAAAAAAAGCCATTTGAGAATGCTGAATTGGTGAATGGCCCGAGTAAAATTGTTCTTCTGTTTTTTCATAAACATGGTATAAATCATAACAAGTAAGAGGGCATCTGCTTTTATGGCAGCGTTTTTTAAATGGAAATCTTATTGTTATCTTTTTTTCAGTAAAGAATGAATATTTATGATTTAAGGAAGCAACTAGTATACTTTCTAATGATTCATTTGCTTGCCCATGTTTAGATTGGGAGTTTAAAATCATTTATTTCATTCAATAAAATCCAACTTTAGCTACAATAGCTTTCCTTAGGCAAATACATACATCAAACTTTAATCTTAAATTATGTATGTGACTAATGTAATGCACTAAAGATATTTATCTAATACTCCAAAATATATATCAAATGCTTAACCCGTGGTCACTCGCGCCTGTTTTTGCTACCTTCGTTACTCGGGGGGTGTAGAGAACACCACAAACTTTTAACATGTGTATTTAATTATGAAAATAAAATTAAGTCATTATGATACATATTTATAAAGTATAAGATGTTTTTTGTACGATACAAATGAAATTATAAAATTTATTGTATACAAATGAGACTAACATTAAATTAAACTAAACATACAAAATTTTATTTTAAAACACATAATTATATATTTTTTCATAAACCAGTAAAACGTATATACCAGCAATAAATATACTTTACAATTAATGAGATAATTATAGTAGAAAGTATATAGAAAAATAATATTTTAATCATTTTCCAAACATTCAGAGCAGATTGTATACAAATGCTTAATTTCTCGCGGGAGTTCTCAGCCCCCCCCCCCAGATAAACTTTTGAATGGCATTACATTCCAATCGTTCGAAAAAGAGGGATTGCTTCAGGCCTGAATGATCAACGACCTAAAATGTGCAGCTACATAAAAAATCGCGGTTCTGCGCATTCTTTTTAGAATCCTGGGAGGATTTTCTTGTTGCTGGGGTGTACAGAACACCCCGTGCGAGTGATCGCGGGTTAAGGGAACATGGTACGATTTACGCAAAAATTTTAAATTAAGGATTTTTAAAATTGTTTTGATTGCCTCCTATGTGTGTATACTATGTAAAACAGATTTTGTGCTCAAAATTTCATAAAAAGCTGGTCATTTAACTTTTTAACGAAAAAACTTTAAATTTGTGAAGTGATTTTAAAAGACTACTCCTCCTACAAAAAATTACGCACATGCATGAAATTTGATTTACAAGTATGTTAAACTTTGTATAATATAAGTTGGTATGGGTTTTGTGATACCATGATTAGTATTTGTACAATACATCTTTTTATGAATGTTTATTGAAAATTTCTTTAAAAACCTATAAATTCTGAGTTAAATTATTTTTTAAAAAATAAGTATTTCTTTGATTCAAAAATGCATACCAACTTTTGTTACGTGTACTATTGGCAATATGGAAAAAAAATTCAAAAGATAAGGCACAATAGAAAAAAAGCCTTAGCATTTTAAATGAAGACACAAACTAGTTATTTTATCTTTCTAAGGTAAGTAAGTTTAAAGTTTAGATTTGTCATAGGGATGTAAATAAAAACGAACGTAAAAGCTATCATAATTATGCGTTTATTAAGTTTAGAGCTTTCAAATTTTGTGAGGTTGTAGAAAAGTATATAAAGAATAATTTAGACTAAAAAACTAACTAGACTAAGAATTTTTGACCGATTTTGATAATACTTTTTCTCCTTAATTCATAGTATTTCCTTAATAATATAATTAAAGTTGCCAATTTTTTTTTCGGTAACTAAAAAAGATGTTTTGGAAAACAAATACTTCGTTACATTTGTTTGAAGTAAGTAAATAGTGGAACATTATTACCTACGGCTGCTTATTGATTAGCACCGCATTATTACACACAACAGTGACTACCATCGAGATCGCATCATTCCTTACTTATAAAGTATTTTTACTATGTGCAATCCATTCACCACAGTTCAGGTATGAAAACTAAGTAACTTATGATAAAGTTTACCAACATAAAAATTACTTCTGCAGACTTTTCAATAGTGTAATTATGAGCAAATAAAATAAGTAAATGTTTCATGCAAATTTATTTCCCCTTGTTTTTATTCCCCAATGTGAAAAATTGTAACCGTTCATTCGTGCTTGGCCAAGCACACATCATCGCATCACATTTACTAAGTATTATTAAATTCGTTACGAATAAAATAGCTCCATCTGGCGTTAGAGGAATTTGGTAAGACATTGTAATATAAGTTCGAGGGAATATCTGACTTTTGCATTTCTTTGAAATAAAGAAAAATACGAAGATACCGATCAATATCTTCAATAAAGCATTTTTCGTCTTTAGATATTCTGTTAACAGACGAAAGCACATAATAGCATGTAATAAAAAGAACACAAAGCAGTGTCTTAAAATTGTAAAAGCATAATTGCATGTGGTTAATAGTAGCTAATGTTTATTCTTTGGAAAAATTTTGTTCTTATATTGACTCAGATAATCAAAAGATCTCCAAATGAATGATAATATCTAGAAAACATACAAAAATAATTCCATAATAAGTTCAACGAACATTGATTATACCTTACAATTATTTTCTCCAAATGAAAAACGAATTAGAATAATTATAAAAGATACCAACTTATGTAACATGAATTTCAGAACGAATGCTATATTTCAAATAATTTAATTAATCAGGTAAATTAGAGTTAGATGAGTTGCTGAATTAAAGCAGACGATTTTAACATGGAAGATAATTTCTAACCTAAACAATATTTATGCCTACAGTATAATTTAAATAGTTAATTAAAGCTTTATTTAAAATAAAGAAAATAAATTTAAATAGGGCTAAATATATATATATATATATATATATATATATATTGCAATATGAAACCGAATTTGAAATCTGGCCTAAAAAGTGTAACGACAAAATTTTAATAAAACTCAAAATATGTGTGTTTATAATTTCATATTATCTTTTTACAAAAATATTGCTCACAATGAACGTGAAAGATTACTTTTTCTCAAAACTTATCGTGCAAAAGGAAATCGATAACATTTACACCGGCTCTTCCAGAAAATTATACATTTTCAAATTTCAAACAACAATATCGTGTTTACAATTACATTTTGTTCTTTGGAATGGTTCTTTTTATTAATAATATTTAGTTTAATATTAACAGAATTATAAAGAGTATATCAAATCCAAAGGGAAGCTTATTTTTTGAAAAATCAATAATGAATATATAATCGAAGTAATGCACGGCAAAAGCAATCCAACACTTTTAAAAACGCTATTGAAACATCATGCACTGCAATAATTTGATGGTCTGTTACTTAGCAGGATATTCTTGAAGATTCACAACAGGTTTTAAAATCCAGGCTTAGAGTTCACTAGCGGTTTTCCTGGTATTCTGAATCTATCTTCTTTCTTTATTCAAGATGATTGTTTTAAATCTATTTTCTTGGTGGATAACTGTACACTGATGCTTTGAAGGAACATAATTTTAATGTGTCTTTATAACGTCACCACAAAGGGGCCATACTTAAAACCGTTATCATGAAAAAAAATGCATGATACCCAAATTTTGTTAGTTATAAATTATATTGAATTATTTTACATAAATTAAAAATAAGGATTATTTATGTTATGTTTAAACATAAAATTGTTTCGATTCACAAATTCAGGTGTTATAAGAATATATTGAATTTCTTTTGGTTATATTCCAGCTACAGGGCATTTCTCAAGCATTTCTAAACTATAAATTTTGTATCCTGTTTGTTTTATATAAAAAGTTAATTTTCAAATATGATGTGTGTACACATTGAAAATATTATTGTGTTTACCCTTTTGTTCTACAATGTTTCAGATTTTTTTTTTTTTTACGCAGACATTCACCATGTGGATTTTTCCTTTTTTTATGCAAACTTTAATATGTTTAGTACCTTAAACCAGCGTTTCTGAAACTGTAGGGTTTAAATCCTTTAACTAATGCATTATGATTAACTGCATTTTTTTTCATGCAAAATTTTTTATGAATCACTTCATTGAAAATTGAGGGATATACATAAACAAAATACTCAACTTTGGGAAATTTAATCCGTTAGAGCTAATTAATTAATGAAAATATTCAACTGTAAAAATAATTATATACACTGTTCCCTTAAAATAAACAGTCAAATCATTTTCTAAGGTCTTCTTTAACATAAAAAAAAAAACATAAACTTACCTTTTGAAATTAACTATTTTTTTTTTTTGAAACAAAAATGACAATCTTCGCAATCTGCTGAATACGTCATCAGCTAAAATACACAATTTTTGATATAAAACTATTCGCCTTCCCCGCTAAAATGTTAATCATAGAACCCGTGCTGCCATATATCTTGAAAGAGAAGACTTAAAAGAATATTCCTGCTAAGTATCATCAGAGTATTAGTAAAAGTGGTTATTCTATGTAATTTTTTGAAGTTAGTGATACTTGTTAGCGCCGTCCACTAAAATGCTAATCATAGAACCCATGCTGCCATACATCTTGAAAGAGAAGACTTAAAATAATATTCCTGCTAAGTATCATCAGAGTATTAGTAAAAGTGGTTATACTATGTAATTTTGAAGTTAGTGATACTTGTTAGCGCCGTCGTCTGCAAAAATGCTAATCATAGAACACATGCTGCCGTATATCTTGAAAGAGTTGACTTAAAAGAATATTCCTGCTAAGTATCACATCAGAGTATTAGTAAAAGTGGTTATTCTATGTAATTTTGAAGTTAGTGATACTTGTTAGCACCGTCGGTAGAAAGTGTTAACAACCTGGAAGGGCGTGATATCCGTATGTGGGGATCGCAAGCATACTGAAAATTTGAAAATAAAATATTTAAAAAAATTAATATACTGAAAGGAACTAAAACAAAATACATATAATCTGACACAATAAAATTAAATACACATTTACTCTGCTATAATATACTTATAAATGCGTAAATACTCCATAATGATTTTGACAGCTAATTTATCCATACTAAATTAAAAACAAGCTCAATAATTACTAGTGCTCCCCATGGGTTTGCATATACAAAATTTAAGATTTATCTTGATAATGTGTATGTTTTTAAATTAAAGTCGTATTGTAGCTTTATCATCAAATAATTCACAAAATAATGTATTATTGCATTCAACACATTGTTATTGTATGGAGAGAGGGATGCACGATTATTATTATAATTAAAAATTGGGTCGCAAATGCTGAAATATTGAGATGCACTGCCTTAAAGCCCTGTATGTCTTTGAATGTTTATATAAGAACCAATATTGCTTCTCTTTTCCAAAATGATGTTTCATAACAATCTTTAACTGCATAAAAAATTAATCCAGTTCACATTTTTTTTCTGAATTTTTTAAGACATTTTTACGAGAAAAATTTACTTATTAAAATGTCCATTGTTAAAAGCGTCAATTAAAAAACAAATAACTCAGAAACAGCCAATAAAATTAGAATTATTCTAAAAATTAATTTTATTCGACAGATCTAAAAAGAATAAAATTAATTAAAATCTTGTATATCAATGTGATCCCTTTTGAAATACTTTCAAAATAACGTTAATTCAAGTGTAAACACAAAGAGTTCGAAACAGAAAAATGTCCATCATACTGCTATGCAAATATTTTGTTTTCATTTAATTAAATTCTCCGTAAAATTAATATTGTGGATCCTTAAAATATCAGCAAAATACATATTTAATTTAAAGTGACAGAAAAAAAAGGAAAAAATTTCAACTAAATATTTACTTGTCAAATATGCTTTGTTTGCATAAAGGAATATGAATTTTATGTCTAACTAAAATATTATACTTTAGTTCTCAGATTTGATATAGTTTTGATTATAAATCTCTTACATTGAATTTCTAGTAGCATCAGGGTGCTAGGTACAAACCATGATATCCAAAATAGGTAAAATTTTGAGAAGATAATCAATTTTCATAAGGTCACTGATAATGATTGAAACAGTTATTTTGAAAAGCGAGTAAATAAATAATTTTATTGATTTTATGATTATCTGTTGAACTAGATTAAACTCATAAAAGTGTTTTAGAAATATTATTAAGATAGAAAACATTATTTAAATGCACAAAATACTGATGCATTTTTAAAATGTTCCTTTTATATGGAAAGTGTTTTTTCAAATAATTAAATTAATGATTATATTTTTCCTATGCATAGCTAAGCCTTTTGTACAGAAATGGAACTAGAATTTTCGAAATATATAGTTTAGAAGAGTGGATTTGTTCATATTTTAATTCATCAGATTAGATTATTTTGAACAAAAAAAAACCTCCAGTAATAATTTCAGTTGATTGAAAAACTGAAAACCTCGTGAATATTTCAAAAATCCTAGTTCTACGACATAGCGTGGATGATATGTGTTAATTAGCTTTAGTAAGTATAATGTCATTGTCCATATTAGTTTCGATTTCCATTTAAAATAACACATTTTTTGTTGGTTAATATTTCAGTCCCCCCTCCATGTTTTGTTAACTCTCTCAAAACACATAATTTGATTTTCTTCGATTAGTTTTGGTTTCGACTTAGTTAGATTAGTTCATTTGATTAGCTTTGATTTTTGCTGGCTTATTTTTTAATACTGATATAAAGTTTGATTTATTTCTTAAGTTCTAATAAAATATTCGTGTTTTGCCCTTAATCCATCGTATTTTTACCTTGCCTTATTTTATAGCTGATTTTTTTTCTAAATTATTCAGTGATTAGCAATATTAATAGTCTATGGCAATATTTTCTAAATTATTCTATTCTAAGAATACATATATATATTCTAAATTATTCTATTCTAAGAATACATATATATATTCTAAATTATTCTATTCTAAGAATACATAATTTTGATTAACTGTAATTTCCATGCAAGTAACCAATTTCGTTAACACTTTTAGTAATGCGTATCATCTTATAAAACCTTTTACTCTTAATATTTTCTTTCCTAAATACCTTCCTGTGAATATTTAAATCTTAGAATAGTTAAACTTTGAATTTACGTGTACATCTCTTCTTAATTATTCATTTAAGTTTACCAAAACAACATTTCTAATTTCTTCATTATATTTTTATTGGCTTGGTTAGTTTGTTTTATCGTTTGTAATTTAATTTTAATTTTTCACAACTTTAGTTTATATATTAGCTGATATTCTTAGCTCTGTAAAATATTATCATCAAATATTCAGTGTTTATTCCTCATTTCTCAAATTTTAAGCTTCATAATTTATTTAATCGTTAAAACTCTGAATGTGCTACTTCAAAACTTCATGTAAAATTCTTAAAGATACTTCAATGTCGGAACTTCAAATCTTCAACATAAAACTTCATTGTAAGGTTAATTGTCCTTTAAAAATGCTTTAGTGTTAAATTTTAGCGTTATTTATTAATATTCTCTTCCAGTAAAGGCTTAAATATTGATTCATAATATGTACTGACTATTATTTTAGTAATATTTGCCACACCCATTTCTAATTAGATTAAATATTTTTTAAAAAAAATAATTAATACTTATTTGAGTAATTAAGAAAAGTTTTTTTTCATTAATTTGCTTTTAAACAATATAATAAAACTTTCTTTGTTAAGAAAAATTAAAAATCAGCAAACAAACACAAAAATGTGAAAAGAATTTCTTATACGATATCAATTTAGGACAATGCGTGAGAAAAAAAATTCAATTCCTTAAATTATTTTACAAAATAAATGTATTTATTATTTTTTTTTACTTCTAAATTTTTCTTACTTCGGAGTAATATATTAGAAATGCCTTTGTGATAGGTTTCTCTTAAAAATTAATTTACCTTCAATGAAAAAGGAGCGTTCAAGCGATGGATTTATACTTAATAGAATAATTAATCCGAAATGTGTGATGAAGTAGATAAAATTTATTTTAAAATTATTTGTTATAAATTTTTAATATTAGCATTTTCATTGATCACTTATTTAGGCATAAGACAAAAACAAGGGTTTTTTTTTTACTACACAAGATCAAATCATTCCATTATTCTTGAATTACTGTTATGGGTTAATCTGTTTATCGATGACAACGCAAAGGCAGATTAACAAGCCAAGAGAGGAACACTTGAGCCACAAGACAACAAACCACTTCCTCCAGAGTAACTTAAAAAACATTTTTGCGAAATTAGTGGATAATCTTAAATTCGACCAGATAGTAAAATAAACAGGCACATTGAATGAATGAATGAGTGACTATTAACGTCGCACTGTTCAGCTGCTCGAGGGCTTTTGGCGACGACCACGTAATTTTGAACCATGTTCAAGTGACGTGGACGACACCTGAGCTGGCACTCCTCTCTCCTAACTACCACACCACACCAAAGGGAGGACATTTCAGCTTTCGACAGATTTAACGTGCATCG
>BMAV01019967.1:9694-28724 GCA_019973955.1 Trichonephila inaurata madagascariensis
TATATGTAGAATACCAAGCTAATTAGTTCATAAATAACAAAAAGAATTTTTGCATTAAAGAATTCTTTTTACACTGCATACATATAGCTTCCGTATCATAAATTCTTTTAGAAGAGTGTGAGTTGGAGGAACAAGAAATTAATTACAAGATAGTACCAGGATCTCTTATATAGATCCATCCATCGGAAGAAGGAAAATGGAAAAAGTTTGTCAAATCCAATTTTTTTTTCTTGAGTAAAATTAAAAGAATTTTTTTCCGTTCTCCGCAGCTCTTTAATCTCGTAAAATGCCTAACTTTACTGCCTTTCGCTTTTAAAAAGATCTTTTCTCATTTTAGAGGTTACAAAACAGAGCAAGAAGAAAACTCTCGGCTTCTCTACCTGCTTCCGCCCTTCCTCTCTCTTTTTTTTCCTTTCTATTTTTTTAATCTTTGATTCCAAGGTATTCGATTGAAAATGTGGAGTTTCTATTTACCTTCCATTTTAGAAAATGACTTTCGAACGAACAACAAAGAAAACTAAAATGACAACTTCTGTGGACTTTCATTGAACTTCAAAAAAGTGATACTTTTTGATGTTTTTTGAAAAGAAAATCAGAAGTGTATATATATATATATATATATTTATGTATATAAATCTATATTTTTTATTATTATTTTATTACTGTATTCGGATAGATGTTGTGACAGTCAGACTTGATATTTTTCAGCTCTTTTACCTTTTTTTTTTTCTTTCCGTTTTTTTTATTTTTGTGGCGGGAAATGGTCAAAATATTGTTGCACCATTCTTGGCTTTAAAAATAAATTCTACATTTTTTTTCCTTACTTCAAAGATAAAATTGGTGGAGTTTCTTCTTTTCTTTCACTGGCCTCAATATACCAAACTCTAATTCAGTAATCTTCGATGCTCTTTCAATCCCTGTCCAATCTTCGAGATTTTAAACTGAAGTGAAGTGAAGTACCACCCCGGGCGAATGACGAATAAAAATTGGAGATAGGAAAAGAAGTTCGACTCACGGCTTTGTCTGGAATTAGAGTGAGAAAAAAATGTTGCCAGATCCGTGTGAATTGAAGTATCAAGTAAACAAGGTAAGGCTTGTATAACGTTAGTAAGAAACATAACTAGATTCGTAGAACTGTAAAACAGGCAATAAAGAAAACCCGGATGTCAGATTTTAAATTATTCTTTCGGCTTACATTCAGTTAATTACTTCAAAGGTGATCGATAATTTAGATGTGAATACGGTGTGTATAAATGGGCATTCGAAGCTTAAATGTATCTTGTTTTGTGAATTTAGCCTGTCTTCGTTAAGGCTGGCTGTAATAAAACCTAAATTTGGCATTTCTTTTCATATAGAAAAAGAAGGCCCGACACAAATTTAATATTTTGACTTCGCTATATAAAAGACAGTAGCGTGTCATATAATTACAACCTACATTAATCCGCTTTTTCTAAAGTAAACACATTATAACAGTTCTTTTCAAATTTTCCATACTTGTGACCCAATATTCAATCGTAATATTCATGCCTCCTGCTCCACATACAATAACAATGTTTTGAATTCAATAATACAAAACTTTGTCGCTAAAGCTACAATACGATTTTAACCTCTTAAGTGCCACCAACGTATATAAATGTCTCATTCAGCCAAAGCGTTAATTGCCTCGGATGGTTATATATGTCTTTCCGAAGTGCGATTTTTTCTATGCACTGCTATCCATAAAATTATTCTGAAAGCTTTGGATCTTGACAAGTATTTGAGAAGAATTTACTTATTTCAAAGGATTTGCTTATTTTTTTTCCTTTTCCCCCTCCCCGCCCAATACATCACTTATGCGTCTATGGGGAAAACGGTGGCTTTGGGAAGCGAATCATGTAACTTTTAATCGGCAGCTTAGGAATTAATTATAAACCGAACAACTTATCAAGATAAGTGTTAATTTTTGTAAATAATTTTATATATGGCAAGCCCATGGGGTCATTGGTAATTATTATGCTTGCTTTTAACTTAATATGTTACATTAATTATAAAAGATACAGTGCAGTTCTGATACATTTATAAGTGTATTATATCAGTGCAAATGTGTGTATTTTATTTTTTATTAAGTCAGAATGTTATTTGTTTGTTTAATTTCAGTACATTAATAACTTTTATTTTAAATCTTTTGCTTTCGACTTTTCAATATGCTCACAGCCCCTTCGTAGAATTCTTCCCCTAGGGGGAGAGCCTCTCAGTTTGAGATGCGCTGCATTATAACATAAACGCAGAGACACTAAAAGGATTTAACGAACAAAGTGAAATTGTGTATGCACTTACCTTCCCTAAGAATATGCAAATCATTCACTTTTAGTGTACAATGACTAACTAGTACTGCTCCAGAGCATTTCAACCGTCAATTCGAATGGTACATAAAAAAAACAACATTCTAATGTTAAGGTGAATTTTCGATGCAAATATGGTTCTATCGATCTATATGTGTGGTAGTTAGGAGAGGAGGTACCAGCTCAGGTGTCGTCCACGCCACTTGACCATGGTTCAAAATTACGTAGTTCGTCGCCAAAAGCCCCCGTGTAGCTGAAAAGTGAGGCATTAATATTTACTCACTCACTCCATCGAGCTATGTGGACTATATAAATGTCTTGTATATGGATTCATGAAAAATCTGAGTAAATGTTACCATTTGAGACAGAAACTGGACAAATTTCATTTGGACTAAAGGACTTGGTTTATATAGAATTGTTTTCAGTGATGAGTATTGGTTCGAAATGAGCCTTGATTATGAGCAAAGACGTGTTTCCAGAGGTCCAAGACGGCTGCAGGACACTCATCTAGCTGTCGTCCACCATTCATCCAGGAGTTAAGGTTTTCCGTTTCATTTGATAGCTGGATCCCTTTGGTTGTCATTTGTGTCGCCTTGCATCACGGCAAGATCCTGTACCCCGTAGTGTTGCTCTTCCTTGCACGAGTTCCTGGTATTTCATTCAAACAAGATAATATCAAGCCATAAATGGCACACTTCAAATGCTACTGTAAAACTCTCCTGACTCTCTCCAGTATATCGTTACAGATAGAGGTGGTTTAACACAATACTGATTTTTTTTATGCTGTTTCCATATATTTTCTGAATGAAACATTAAATTCCTTTGGTACTGGTAATATTTCGTTTTCAATACATTTACATTTCAACTACCAGTTTTCGTTCTATTCCTGTAACTCCTTCAAGATGCATCGTTTTCTATGCTTTAAAGTGCATGTTCAATTATTTATTTTTAAGACTGTTTTAATCTAAATTCCTGGAATATGGAAAGATGGGGCAGTTTTCATAGGACTTCATACACATGTTAAATTTTAAAATATTTTTTTTAAAATGCAGTTTTTCTCTCTAATAAGTAACAAAATAAACGCATTTACATTGCAGAACAGAAGATGAATTAAGTGTATGTTCAATAATATATTTGTCTACTATACTGCAATGAAAGAAGGAAATTCATTTTCGAAATACTTACATTACGCCAAACCGGCAGACATTTAGCCTCGACACATTATAAGTGCAACAGTCCTGGGACACGACGGGTATTTAAGGACAGCTGGGATTGCAACACACGACTCTACTCCAATAATGTCGGCCACGAATTCGAGGCCATGATCACTTGGATATCACAGCCATCTCGTATCTTAAGAAGTCCCGTATAACTTAATACAAATCGTTTATTAGTAAAACGTAACACAATTTTGAAAATTTAGTTTCTTACCCTTTACTGCAGTACTTCTCAAACTTTCAATATTTGTGACCCAAAATTCAATCATAATTTCCATCACGCCCCCCTCCTCCATGCAAAAACGATGCATTGAATTCAATAATACTATACTTTGATGCTATACACTGATATAATACGACTTTAACCTCTTAAGAGCCTCAAGCGTATATAAACTTCTCCTTCAACCAAAGCGTTAATTGCCCCGGACGTATATATACTTCTTTCCGAAGTACGATATTTTCTATGCACTGCTATTCATACAATTATTCTGAAGGCTTTGGAATGCCATTTGCTTATGTATTCCTTTTCTTCCCCTCCCCCAAATACATCACACACGCACGTCTACGTGGAAAACGGTGGCATTGGGGAGCGAATCACGTATTTTTAATCAGCAGAAAAGGGATTAATTATAAGTAGTACAAATTATCAAGATAAGTGCTAATTTTTGTATATAATTTTCTATATGACAAGACAAGCCTATGAGGTAAATGGTAATTATTAAACTTATTCTTAACTTAGTATTGCTAAATTAATTATAAAATACATTGTGCAATACTGATACATTTATAAGCGTATGATATCAGTGTAAATGTGTATTTATTTCTTATTATGTCAGAATGTATTTTATTTGTTTACTTTCAGCAAATTAATATTTTTTCAAATAATCTTTTGTTTTCGACTTTTCAATATGCTCGTGCCCCCTCGTAGAGTTATCACGCCCCCTAGGGGGGGGGGACGCGCCCCACAGTTTGAGAAACGCTGCTTTACTGTATACCATAATGGTTTATAATTTTGATAAATGCTTATTACGAAAAAGTTTACCCTATAAACATGCATATTTATTATATTTATGTATCAAGGAATTACTTTTTATTTTATAAGATTACTCAGACACAGAAGCCTTAAAGTAGTATAATCCTATTAATGTTTCCTTTCATTAACAACAGTTCTAGTTTGATTGATTAATTATCCATTAATGTCGCATTTCAAAATCGTACTTGGGTTATTGGGGGCGGACTTCGTAATTTATAATCATGGACAAGTGACTGAGTGACATCAGGCAGGACTCCTCACTCACCAGACTTGCATATCAAACCAACGTCAGAACTTTTAGCAATCACATTTTAAACGTAATGTTCTGTAGCTCCTCTGTAAGGAGCATCAATAATTGAATTGGTTTATTAAGGGAAATTAAAGGATAATAAAAAATAATAGTTCTAGAATGTTTAGAACACTTATTAAAAGAAAATGAAGAAATAGAATTTGATTAAAATGAAAAGAATAAGGGAAATTCCATTCGTATTAAAAAAGAAAACTTAATATTTATTATATCTTTAAAAATCTAAGCTTACATCATCTCCGACATTCATAAATTCTTATCTATCTAATGTCATAAGTATTAAATAAAAGTCCTCCATGACTATATGATGACCTATATTCACATCTGTTTCTGATAAATAACTTCTGAATAACAAACATTATTTTTGAAAATTATCTCTAATAATTAACTATAAAAAGTAAACTGATAAATAGTTTAAAGCCCATGAAAAAAAAATTATTCAAACATTTCTTCATCTACAGTATAATTAGTTTTAATATCACTGAATTGTGTTAAAAGTATCGCAGCAATGTCCACATGCTCCATTTTAATTGTATTGCAAAAATGATCTCAACCTAATTTTGATGAGAGATAATTAAAAATGTGCATACTCCATGACAAAACTTATACAATCCTCCAAATACACCCTGAATATTCAGCAAAAGTACTGAAAATTTCAAACATTAAACCCACTAGTTTGCGCATCTCCTCTGCAACCTGGAAACAGTTTTGAGAAAATCGAAGTTAAATTTTGAAAAAAAGAAACATCGAACAGAAATAGATTACTTTTTTCCTTATAAAGAGAGAAATTCAGACAATCATCAACACAAAAATGGTAAATTTCAGAAAATGTACCGCGAAACTCGCAACTCTTAATTTGTAAAATTCAACCAAAGTTGTCCAAATCGCTCAAAAAGTAAATAGAAGACTAACTTACAGAACAGAACCCACAAATTCACATTTCAATATTAGTATAAAACGAAGACAATCCTTAACACAACAACAGAACGTCTGAATCTTCAGCAAAAGGTTACAGCCTCATAACTATTCACATTTTGCAACTGTCCGCTTCGAAGCCTGCCCTGAGCCAATTTCGATAAAATCACAGATGAACACAGCAAAAGGAGAAAAAAGTCCATTTCTTTTACTTAACAACTTCCCCAGCGATCTATCTGTAAATCTCAGTCTTGCTAACGACGTGGCATTTAGGCAGATATGACAGCCAGCCTCCCGTATCTGTAATCATCCAATCGCGTTAAAAGGTGGAAGAGCGTGACAGTCCCGGTCTCATCTGGAGCGGTCACACCTCTCCTTCGGCCATCCTGTCCGTCCAGATATCATCGGGAGATGAAGGATCACGCGAGCACGCGAGATGGACCGTGGCCACTTCACGCGATGGACGTCCGCCCTCTCTTTCCCAGGAACGATATTTTTGCTTTTGGTGATTGCGCAGAGATATCGAAGATGACCAGATGGAGGTGGTGTGAAAGATCACAGAGAAGATATTTCCGATATGTGCATGTGTGAGGATGTGAATAAATATAAAAGTCTGAGTTGTAAAGAATAAGGCCCATTTTAAAGAAATTCAAATATAAAATATCAATGTGCATCTCTCTCAATATAATCGAAAAAAATTTAGATATATTTCAAACATATATATCTGATTACCTTAATGTCCAATAACATGCTTACTTTTCTGTAAATAAACCTCATAAATTTGGATTAAAACCTCGAAAATAGGACTCATCCTCTTCTGAAATAGAAAACGTTCGAAATTTATGAAAAAATTGATATCTAATGTATTAGTATCCTCAAAAACATCAATACATTGTAGATAATTATATTATCACTCTATGGGTATATATTAAATATATTTAAAAATATAAATAGGAAACAATTTTGAAATCCAATACGTTAGATAGTTTTAGCCGTCATAGAATTGGTTTGATTTTATTATTGATTAACACACGCACACACACATCGAGTGGTCATGATTAGTTCAAGTTCTAGTTCCATTAAAGACCCACCGTGTGGAGGAGTTGATGCACATTACATCTGTCAGGGCCTTAAGTTCTCTGGTTGTAGGGCGCTAACTAAGGTAATTTGAGATAAAATAAAGATCATCATGAAAAATCACTCGGATTACTGAGATGTAAACAGTCCTCAAAACGTTAAGAGTGACAAAAACCTGTTCAAGATCATCTTCAGGTTTTTAAATTATGTGTGTGGCTAGGTGTTTATTAGTATTAACGTTAAACTACAAGAAAACAAAAAGGTATTAACACAGAATTTCTATATTTCGAAATTTTTCTGATAACATGGAAGAGTTGTCATTTCATGCTTTAACTTCAACAATGTTTGGTTCTGAATATTTTAATATATTTCGTATAGTAATCAATATGATGAGAACTTAAGCCAAATAAATTGATCACAGTCACTGTATACACAAGCAGCACTCACTTCTTGAAAGAAAAATTTTGAATACTTGTAAAAAATATTAAGCGTATCCGAACGTTAACAATTAAATAATAATAAAAAAATCCTTCCTTATATATACAGGGCACCTAGTAGCAAAGTCCCTTTAACTGTCACACATGGATAATAAGTTAACGTCGAGTATAGGAGGCACTGTTTGATTTTGCGCGATTTTTGTGTGATATTATCAAACTGTATTACGTCTTTTATGTAATGAACTGTGCGTATTTTTCATCGTACTACGGATGTTGCTTTTAGAAATTTACACAAAAGGGAGGGCATTGATTTCGAACATTTTTTGGGTATGCAGGAGACAACTTATCCTATTCCTGGAAACAAAATGCTTCGAATTTATTAATTGATGATCTAAATTTTTCTAACTGGAAATTTTGCTCTATTTCTTTTCGTTTTCAATTTGTAGTACCTATTTTCCAAACTTCCACACTAGGGGCGCAGCTGTAGATTTGATTAGGTCGTGTTTAGTCGCTTTATTTTACCGTATCCCCCTTTGTATAGCTGTAGCTCTGTCCTAGGGGCGTAGGTACCACCGTATCAGCAATACGGAGCCCCCTAGCAACAGGGGGTATCCCCATGTGTACCCCTAACAAGGTTTTCATTCTTAAAAAAAGTGCATCGAAAGAGTTTTGAAACGAGGCCCATTACGTCAGTGCTCTCTTTGTTCCCTAGTATTTTCAGGTTACAGGGAGTTTCCTATGCACCCTATATATATATATATAAAATATAATTTATATAAAATATAATATATGCTTATCAGAGTTGTCCTTCGTCCTACTTGTATTTAATTCCTCATTTTTGAAAGCATTATACGACAAACATATTCAAGATAACTCAAATTTTGGGTATCGTATAATAAAGTTTTGTAATATTAAAAAAATAGTTAATATCAGAATTAGATTGAAATCTAAATTATTTTTCACAAAGAGAAATATATTGATATTAATATTGTATCCTCACTTCACTATCGAACAAATAAAAAGCAACAAGGTCATGGTCGCGGACTCGTAGCCACTGTTGCTTCTGTTAAGTCGTGGTTTCAAGTCCAGGTTTGCACTGAAGACCCAACGTGCAGAGGATCTGAAGGACGTTATTATAGCGATTGAAAGCCACATCATGCTAATGGGATCCTCCCGTTAACATGATGGGGAAACTTAGAGTAAAGATCGAGCTCAGATTCATTCTGGTCACTTGATTGCAGTTTAAAATTACATGATTCGTCGTCATCTCTCGTTCCTGCAAAGTGTTGTTTATTAAACAATCAACTAAGACTTAAGTCGTAAGAAAACTCACCATATCAATAAGAATTCATAAAAAAAATAATTCATAAGAATTATAATTATCGTATGATTTTTGAAAAATATGCAAAAATATTTTAAAATAAATTAAATATATTTTTGAAAATTTATAAAATTTTCGCATAATTTAAATATTTTTTTATTTTTTTAAAGATAAAGAGTTACGCTAAATTGCTTTAAAAAGGTTTTTATTCTCTGAATGTTTCGGGAAATCTATTTCTGTTCAGCCTAAGGAGCGCTTAACAACTTTCGTACGGTCAGACGACGCGGTCGACACCTGCAGTGGTACCCAACTTTCTGCATCTACAATGAGAAAACTTGGGAAAATAGATTTAAATTGCCTTATCCCTAGTACTAGTTCAGAAGTTGCTACCACTCATCGGAGAAAAATGCCCAGTGATTAACTCAGTATAGTCAATGTTTATATATACTATCCAGCAATACACTATTTCATGTTCTCTTAAACAAAATAATAGTCGAACACATTTATGATTAATGTAAGAATGAATTCAAAGATAAACAGATTTTGAAACATAATTACATCCGATAAATCTTATTTCATAAAAATTAGACTAAATAACATTTGATCTAATGTGTAAATGTGATTAAAAGTTTTTTTTTTTTAAGTATAATGGCTGTTTATATGAATCAGAACAATAATTCTCAATAGGTTTGCCTATGACTGAAAAGTTATATTACAAGATGCTAAATACGAGGGTGAGTTGGAAAATAAGTTTCCCCTGTCGACTGTGGTCGAAGTTGTGTATGAAAGTCAAAAAACAGAATGAGACATTAAAGAAAAGACATAACCTTTATTTTCCCACATAAGTACCAAGTACACTGAGACATTTTTCATACTGCTTGATAAATTTCAAAAAGCTCTCTGGGAAAAATTCAGGACTTTGCATACGAAAGAAGCGTTTAACGGCTTGTTTGATTTCAGCATTACTCTTCCAAGGTTCCTTCAGGCGAGATTCTTCTTCAATGCTGGAAACAGATGAAAATCTTTTGGTGCGAGATCAGGACTGTTATGTAGGCGCTCTCAACCAAGGGTTGCAACATGGTTTTCCGTTGCCGTCGCCGAGTGGGGTCAGCCAACAACAGAACGCCAGATTTGAGAAGCCCAGGCCGCGTTTTCCAAATCACCCCCTTGAATTTCGGTAGGGTGTCTCAGTACAGCGTAACATTGATGGTTCCAACCTGCAAAAAGTCCACGCAAAAGTAAACGCTTCTTCCGTATGCAAAGCCCTGATTTTTTCTTGGATGGCTTTTTGAAGCTTATCAAGTGGTATGACAAATGTCTCCATGTACTTGGTACTTATGTGGAAAAATAAAGTTATGTCTTTTCTTTAATGTCTCATTCTATTTTTTGACTTTCATGCACAACTCTGACCACAGTCGACTGGGGAAACTTGTTTTCCGATTCACCCTCGTATATGCGTATTAAAATGAATCCATATTAATATCACAAAGATTATACATACTTTTAATAACTTTAAGTATCATTAGTAACATCTTGGAGTTTTTGAAGTTTAAAAAATTTTCTTCAAGGAGTGATATTTAGAAAATTGCCTTATACATTGAGAGAGTTTCATACTTCTCAATTTGACAAATTTTACTGTTATGTGAAAAAGATCTGAGATCTGCTTTGCATCATTTGTAATAACTGTCTATATTCTTCTGTTTGTATTGTATGTTTCTGCTCTTCTTCCACTTTTGTATTTCATATGTATCCCAGGATAATAAACACATGACAACAACAACATCTGCTTTGAATTCCATAAAAGACAGCAAAGCATTCAGTTTACACAAACCTATATTGTCAGTGATAAATTGTAGGTGGGAAGTCATGAGTTGGAGCCCTGATTCACAAACATTCATTGAACAGAATGAGATTGAATTTTTGCATTTTTAATGATGATGGACCTGAAAACCTTTACATGACACGACATTTAAGGTATTATATCAGATTTTTAATTTACATAGCACTTTGAAGCAATACGAAGGCAACTGTTGTTGAACATCATAGTTTTGGTCTACAGAGATGTGACAAATGTAACACCCGAGTTAGCACCCTACTCTTTTAATGCAACACTACGCCAACGGGAGAATTTTGATTCACATGTGACAGATTTAATGGTCTCAGTCCGTCTACACGACGGACCATTAGTGGCTCTAGGCCTCGAACTCTCTACACTGCATCTACGAACTCAGGACCGTGACCACTAGGCTACCCCAGCCACTAGTAATAACAGAATTTAAGACCCTGACTCGGCAAATGCATGAGTTTACAACCTTAACTACTCAGCTACTATTGCCACATTATGTATTTTGAGAACATTAAGAATCATTTGAATGATACGATATATGTGGATAAATCTTTTATTTTACGTGGTAATTATTAGAATTAAAACTGTGCCTGTTGGAGTGGAAGTCTTCCCGAAAGACCGGTGTACATGGTTCTAAGCCCTTGCTAGGTGAGCTCGGTTTGTAATTGGAAAAATTTCAAATTTTAATGCCTGTAAAAATAGAATCTGCAAGCGAAAAATAGAATTGAAACATTTTTTTTAATAAACCTTGTTGAAATTATAATATTAATAGGAAATTGTACCCATGTATGTATATACTAAAAAGGCTGTATAAAATAAACATGTAAGCGGAAAAGGAGTAATAACTGATACATATATAAGCAATATACGACCCTTTTCTTAATGTAAATAGTATTTTTCGCAAATTGAAGCACAACTAAACTTTTAATGTATTTTACAATCACCCTGGTTCCCCCCTAAAACGGATTTCGATACATTTGGGCGCAAACTCGTCAATACCATTTCCGGCCCATTTTGGAAGACAGTCGGAACAAATAAATGTTCTCTTCCTCTTCCTCAAATTGCGGTTTGCTGCAAGACGATCCGGCGTTAAGGAAAGGCACGCATCTCACCAAACCCTCCACATAATCAAATAAATCGAAGGGAGGATATCAACAACTCCACTCCGATTAAAGGTTCTAGCAAATTTACTTCGGCCACTGCAACGGACGTTTAAAGAAATCCAATAATAATTCTTCTTATTTCTCCTCCTGTAACATTTCTTTTCTTACTCTACTCTCAAAGCCTCCTATTAAGAACCCCCATTTCTTTCTTTCTGGCCTCCCCCCTCCCCTATTTCTTTTTTCTATCCCTGGTTTCAGTGTTTCCAAGTTGTGATGCCCATCACAGCAAAAACATACTAATAGCACGAGTGACCGCAAATTATACGTTTTGGTACTATTAAATTATACCCGGCACTTTGATGCTGAAGAGCATAAAAATAGTTGTTTGTCCATCAAGTCAGGGGATTCTTCTTAATGGTGTATATACTTTTTTATGAACGTTTGCTTTATCCTTTTTTTTTCCTTCTGCTTCTTTTACTCCAAGAAAACAACAAAGAAGGGGGGGAGCCCTTTTTCTGCTTTCAAATTAACGCTGAGAGAGTTTGAAATATGAGATGGAAGAATTGATGGTATTGTCGTTTGAAGCAAGTAGGAGAGACCCATTTCGCTTATTAAAATATACACTGTTCAGAGAAGGCTTGTCTGTCTTCTTTCGGTGGTTAAATTCGAACAAATTCGATGTTTTGATGTGTGTAACGTTTAGAGGGTATACTGGTATATTGTGTCATTATGAGATGCCACAAAGTGATTAGTTGCAAGAATTTTGATCAAAAGAAGAAAAAAAAAATACATATTATAACAAATGAATTGAAAAGGGAACATATAACAATGAACTTTTGTACTTTTTGTATTTTGAAGCATGAAAGATATTTTTTTTCCTTATTATTTGTAATCGTTATATCCTTTTTCCTTTGTTAGTTTTGAAAAAAAAAATTTAGATAATCATATCTAAAAGATAAAATTTTATTATTATTTACTTAAAATGCAGCAATGGAATTAATTCATGACGATCCCATGACAAATAAAATCAAGTGCTCTGTACTGAATTCGAAGCTGCCTTTAATATTATACTTGTAAAATTCAGATAAATTTCAAACTTGATAATTTGATAAAGATGCTAAAAAAATATTAAGATTCTTCAAAACATTTTTTTTTCAAAATTTAAAAAAAAATGTCTAACGTTATACGTTTATTCTTAAATCAAGTGTATTTCGTTTACCTATAAACGTTATTACTGTTGACAAGTATGTAAATTTTAAAAGAAAGTTTCTGAAAAAAACAAAAGGTGGCAACAGGTGAAATTCATGAACTGATTTTTTGGAAACTCGCAACTGCAACTATCATGTGACTATTTCCTCACATAAATTTAGCCCATTATTTAACTTATATCAGGCATTTTACCTTTAAAGCTTGGTAATTTTGGACTTTAAGTTTTACAGCAAGCTTATCTAATTTTGATGAATGTATACATTTCAAGTACATCTGCAATTGTACATATTGTATCGACTAAATCAATAAAAGAGCCTTTTTAAATACTTCAGTAAAATAATTTAATGTATAGATTTTATGTAATTAAAATAAAACATGGTAAAAATATTTAAGCTATTTCCATTATGTATATTAACACGTCTTTTGAATTTAAATTCTTGTACTCAATAATCATATTGATCATATAATTATTGAAGATTTCATTTGATTCATTTGCTTACAATATATACGCACTGATTTAGTTAAACAAGATTTTTTGCTCACAATATGAGAATAGTTTTATAGATTGTACTCTGTAACAATATGGTTATGTTCACGAACTCGTGGCCAGCATGTCATGAATTCGTGTCCTAGTTCCACAGAGGCCTAGACCTACCGTGTAGAAAGGCGGATGCACGTTAAATCTATCAAGGCTTTCATGTTAGCACGGTGTTGTAGTTGGGAGAGGGGGCTGCCAGCTCAGGTATCGTCCTCATCACTTGACCGAGGCTCAAAATTACGACCTCCGTCGCCAGTAGCCCTCTTGTTACTTCTTAGTGCACGTTTAAGGCTGTTTTCGCCATATGTACGACAGTGTGGACTAAACGCAGAGCACATTTTCGGACAGAAAAAATGTCTCAGTTCTAAGAAAAATTTGTGACATTGTAACTCATGCATTTGTTTATAATATAGTGTTTTTAAAATTTCAAGATATTTCATACTTTTTAACTTTACTTTTAACATGTAAAGAGATAGCTCATTTAGCATTATGGTATAGGAGAAAAATGAGAAACACATTTTATAAAAGAAAAAATGTGTCAACTTGGATAGAAATGAGTTATATATAGTATGATAAAATAAATAATTCTCTACAGGATAACATAATAGTAATGTTTGAGTACTTTTATACCTGAAAAAATATTCCGAATTTCGGTCCTATTCTTTAACATTAGCCGAAGACAACCTTAATATAAATACTTTCTCACTCAATATAACAACAGAAATTTGTTCATATTGTTACACGGCTTCAAAATGCTTGGATTTACTTGCAACCTTTATGTTATTCATCAGATGTTCTTTTAGTATGACGAATATCAATTTAAACTTTAAATAAAACTTGAGAACCATTACTCTCTCTTTACATCCATAATAATGAATCTAGTGTAAAAGTTAGAGGTAGAAAACGATGTACAATGTAAATAATATAGAAAGCGCATAAGTAATTACTAAAAATTATTTTCCATACTGCAATTTTGTTAATAATAACCGATTTCCGTCAACAAAATCTTTTTTTTTTATTTGGTTTTTCTTTTTCATGCATAATATTTCCAAGAATTTTTGGACACTTAGGTAAATACTAAGAAAGTGTTATGTTCAGTTTTCTTATAGCTTAAGCTAATATTCTCGAAAATCAACATGTTGCAGTTCTAACCGGTTTATTAATGCAGTGAGATAAAAAAATGAAATAAATTACTCAGAAAACAAGTGCTTGCATATCTTTCAAATAACTTTGTGGGTCAGTATATATACCTTCCCAATTAATTACTTTAACTACTTTCACGAATTTTTCTGAGTTGGAACTTAGAAACATTTTATTCATTAAGAGTAAAAAAGATCGTAATGAACGTAATATAGATTTATAGTGCATATTATATATATATATATATGTTTATCAAAAACAAGTATAAAAATTCTTATTTCAAAACTGAGATCATAAATTTAATTTCATTGTAATTAGAAGTGTAGTACATCTCTTTTTAGTTTATATTTATTCTCAAAAGGCTCATTTAATTTTTAAAAAAATTAGGACACCATGGACATAAAATATTGGTTCAAAGACAGGTATAAATTCTTGAATTTATTAGTTTTAAAATCTTATAAAAAGATTAAATCTTATTCAAACATGTTTATTTTCGCTATAATTTTTTTTGGTATTTTGTTTTTGCAAACGATTCTTTTTTTCATAGCTTTCACTTTTCTACGAAATCCTAAATGGGCACGTGATTTTTATGATACCGTTCGGTTAAATATATTTTTCTAGTAAGTCATCTATCTAACAAAACAATCTAATGATTTATTTTTCACGAGATTGAGTGGCGCAACATTTTCTACATAAAAGTTAGTATTATTCGTCTTTCAATTTTATATTTGTGTGTGTGTGTTTTTGAAGTTGGAATAACCATATCTCTCTCTTTATAAGTTTTTTCTTATTTCTTATCATTTATTGCGTTGACGCTATTATTAAGCCATGAATCGGTGGTAAGGTATGTACTCGATACTTTTGTTTTAACAATGTATTTTAATAAATTCCTTTCTTTATATATTATTTTATTATTTAACATTTAGACTTACTCAAGAGTGAAATTTCGGAATGATTATTATATTAGAATTGATTGTTGTCTAACTCTAGTTTTAGGCGATGTGAAACAGCTCGCTCTGCTTTAGTGTTTTAATTTAATTGGCATACATTTTTGTAATTAGCCATTCAAATTTAATATTCCAACGCTTTGTACTTAAGGAAATAAATAAAAAGGGAAATAATTTGATATCGGTAAACTATTTGTTTTGGCGTTATTTTGAAACTCTCTGCACCAAATAGATCTTTGACGATTAGTCTAATCATATTCGCATTGTAATATCATTGTGCCAACTTGGCGAAACTTTCCAACTATTTGGAGAAAAATTCGTGACAATATCAAACTATTTCCAAAAAAATCATGTTTATTCCAAGAGTCAGACTTTCATTTTGCGAATTTCTCTTTTTTGCACAAATCTTCCTACTTGAGAACTTCTATATTTTTTGAACTTTTTCCTGGAACCAACTTCAAAAGTATATTGAAAGATAAATCTCTATTTAACGAATTTTCCACATAACGAACTTTTTTTCTGTATTTAGAGACTTCTTTAAATTGAAATTCAACTGTATTTAAAAACAGTTTACAATCAGCCATTTCTAGTCTAATTTGGGTCTGGAAATTGAAAGGGGACTTTTATGTCACGGAAGCTCCTAGTCGTGAAATGTTATGTTTATACTCTAGAAATTCTCTTGTATCTGGTAATGTTGTTTGGTTTACAGAATATTCTACCTCAATTGGGGTAAAACAGCGTTACTCAAACTGTGGGGCGCCCCCCCCCCCCCCCCTTGAGGGGCATGATAACTCTACGACGAGGGAGCGAGCATATCGGAAAGTCTAAAACAAAATATTATTTAAAAAAAATTACTAATTTAGTGAAAGTAAACAAAATGCATTTTGACATAATAAAATAAAATACACATTTACATGGATATAATATACTTATAAATGTATCGGTGCTTCGCAATGTATTTGATAATTTAACAAAACTAAGTTAAGAACGAGTTTAATAATCCCACCCCTCCACCAGCGCTGTTGCGCTGCATTTAATGTGGACTTCTTTCTATTTTTATATGTAACTTCAACAAATTCTCTGTTATGATGAGTGGATAATAGAGCTTTCTCTAAGGTTCCACGCAAATGTATAAACGTTACCGTTTAATAATTACCAGTAACCCAATTATCGCGTCATATATAAAATTATATACAAAAATAAACACTTATCTTGATAATTTGTTCGGTTTATAATTTATCCCTTGACCGCAGATTAAGAGTTACACAATTCGCTCCCAATGCCCCGGACACACTGGAATAATTTTATGGATAGCAGTGCACAGAAAAATCATACTTCGAAAGTACTTATATATACGTCCGGGGGAAAACAATGCTTTGGCTGAGTTAAACGTTTATATACGCCGGTGGCACTTAAGAGGTTTAAGTCTTATTCTAGCTTTAGCATTAAAGTATAGTATAATTGAATTCAATGGATTGTTATTGTATGGAGGGGGCGCAATGAAAATTATGATTGAATACTGGGTCGCAAATATTGAAAGTTTGAGAAGCAATGGGGTAAAACCAAAGAGTGAAATACTGGAATACGGCCTCAATGCTCTAATAACAGCGTAAGTGGGATCTCAATAGCTCTGTGTCTATAGTTCAGGCCAAGTAAAAGACACGCAGATTTTCAGGCGAATTTGGTTTTTCGAATGGAACACCAACGTGTTGGGGGAATTCTAATCTTCTAAGATAGATGTCAAAGCTACGCAATCTGGAACACCACGCAAAAGAACAATGTCTTTTAAGGAACGATGGGAGGGAAAACAACGAGAGAGAAAAGAATACACGAAGCAGGAAATTCGGATAGAGAGAGGGGGAGAGAAAAAAAAGTTCAGATTACTTTCCCATGAACGTCGAAAACGAAATAAGTCTAGAGAAAAAGGGGCAAGGAAGAAGAAGAAGAAAAAAATAAATAAATAAGAGTAAAAGAAAATTCTAAACTCCATCTATTGCATTTCTTTTTCACTTTCCATTTGCAACTGATTTCGAATTCAGCAATGAACCCTAAAAAAGAAGAACCGGGCTTTAAAATAAAGTAAAATAAAATATATTTCTCCTCGGACCCTATAAGTGAAATTGAGTCCAGAATCGTGAGCGTACACGTACATTCTTTTCTCCATCCCTAACCTCACCTCCATCCTCCCACTCCCCCCTTTAAAAATAAGAAAATTCTCTAACTTTTTACTTTTTATTTTTCTTTCCGTTCTCTCCCTATATTTCTTCGGTAAAGGCTAGCTGTAGAGAAAGAAGGGAATATATTATTCACTGATGCTGCCCACAGTCCATGCTAATGGCACACAGCCCTTGGTATCCAGACAGAAAAGGACGGGGGTTCATCCCTGATAGATTTCCTTCGCGCCCCCCTTTTCTTCTGTATGGAATGGACGGGATGCGGTTTGATGCTTCGAGGGGGGGGGGGGGTGGGAAGAGCAACTAGGAAGGGACCCCTACCCGCTCGGGTGTGTTTACATTAGGGGTGACGATGCCACCCAGATTCCGANGCTTTCCGAGCACAGATTTTTTTTTGTTTCACTTCTCTCTGCCACCCTTATTCCTCAACACCCCCCTCAAATTCGAAATAAGCAAGAAATTTTCCTTCTGCAGAATGCGTTTTTCCTGAAATGTGGGAATGCAGATAGGAAATGGCTTTGTATCGATTTATAACTCCAAAGCCGACGTGCCGGACATTATAAGCTTCGAGAAGAAAAGGGGGCATTTGAAGAATAATTGGACATTCCACTTCTCAAGGTACCATGCCTTAGCTTGGAATAATGTTCGTGCATTACATAACCATGTGATTTTTTTACCATAATTTTACTGAACATAGTTTGGGTACAGTGGCGTAACGAATATTAAGGTTGCCTTGCAAAGCATGTTTTGTATTTAATATTTTATAAATTGGTTAAATTCATACTAGGCATCAGTCAGGCTTTGGGCCCAATAGAATATTGTCCCGCTCCGCATTGCGGAGGTTGCGGGGGTGTACGTTACACCACTGTTTTGGTACGATCCGTTAAATTTTAATAAAACACGTAACATATCTGATTCAATTATAAAACTTATTTGTGTAACAATTTTAACTCTAGAGCTAAACTGAATTTGGTACACACGTGTCCTTTGCTAACGAAGGAAAAACTGTTAACGTTTTCTGAAAGGATCTTTATGCTGAAATGAAAAATAAAAAAAAAGTTTGCTTCGGAGAGAATCAGATGCACATGGAAATAGGGACGTCTTAAGATTTCTTGAGACCCTGGGCCTCTACTCAAAAGTATTTCCTGGGCCCCTACATAAATGTAGACTCCACCTATGACCCTTAAAAGTATACAGTATAGACTATGCATTGTCAAATACTCGTACAAACAATAGCCCGAATCAAATAATGTGGATGGCTTACAGTCATACAAACTGGCTCGACCAACTGCCGCCTTTTGACTGAATGAATAATGGTGTATGGTGGTAGACTTGTAAGTAAATGACGGTCATCACATGCAGCCAGTTGACATATCTTCCGAAATTCTCAGCTTCTCATAGAATACAACCAGAAATGATATTTACCCTTTGAAATTATTCAACTT
>BMAV01019967.1:28771-46647 GCA_019973955.1 Trichonephila inaurata madagascariensis
CAAGGCCCTGAGCCCATTCCCAGTTGGTACATGTCTTAAGACGTCCTTTCATGGAACAAGAAGTACCTTGCGCATTAATGGGGATTGTTTGCATTTAATATTGACTACTTGCAATTAAATAAAATTCACATCAGAATTGTATGTGTGCTATTAATTATCATTGAATTCCAATCCAATAACAATATGTAATGACGTTTCCGCGCTGCACAGGCACACGCATAATAGTTTGTAATTCACATAACAGACCTTGTCGATTGTTAGCAAACTTGGCGATATATTCTGTGTTTTGAGGTTTCAGGTATTTGAGACCATAAATGGCCTAAATTCCTGTGATGTCATTGTCACATGATAAATGCAATCGTGCCTTTCACACCTCATAACAGACTCTGATTCCCAAAGAATTATAAGATTTACAATCTCAAGATTAAAAACTCATCACTACACGTTCATAAAACAAGATCTTATATACCAGTGATCCTCAACCCCCGGGCCGCGGACCGGTCCATGGATCAAATGATACCCACCACCCAAGGAACATTATATTATTTCCATTTTGTTAACTGCATGTATTTATCTCGGGTTTGCACAACTTTTCATGAAAATAACTTTATATGCCATGTTAAATCACTTTATATTCATCTTTTGGTGTAACTGTATTTTATTCTGAAGGTATATTTAAATACAATTACATTAGTTTGTTTTGATTTAATAATTTTAAATTATAGAAAATCAACGTTACACCTTCAGCGGGTCGTGATAAAATTATCAAATGCTGTCCGGTCAAGCGGGGGAGGAGATGTTGGGAAGCCCTGTTAAAACTATTCAGTGTAAAACCTACTCATAAATCCAACTGCTCACACCAAAACATATCTTCGAGTGTCCAGCTTTCACCCCAAGAGCACTAAAGCTTGGTCTTATTCCACTCATCGACCCACTGCTGGAAATCCTCTACAGCAGTGGTCTTGAAACTGTTCCACGGAACCCCCTAGGGTTCTACGAGGTATACTCACGGGTTCCACGATTCATAATGAAAAATCGGAAAGAAATATATAAATATATATGTAAAATGGTTTCCCGTTCCCTATGAAGTTTGCACAACCAGAAGTTTCAAAAGCTCAACCCAGTCAACCAAAGCTTCCCCGAAACGCCCTATAGTTCTAAGGTTTCCTTGAATCGAAGAAGTTTGAAGACCCTGCTCTATAGCCAGAACGCTCCGGTATAAGCAGCTACAGGTGTTGTCACCATCGGTGGAATCAATTGTTCTTATTTTTCTATGCCAAATCTATGGACACGAGAACAACAACCATCGTGCCTTTCCAGTTAATGCATTTATGCGCTTCATTGTTACCAGATTCAGTTTTTGGCAGAAACTTCCTTTTGAAAAATGTATATTTGTCACACAACTATATAATAACGTACACGGGTAAACATCATACAGTTTACCTAAAATTATATATATTATCTAAGTTATTTTTCTTTTTTAATTTTCAAAAACTTGAAGAATTTTAATATTTAGACATTTTTACTCTATTATTTACTCAACCGAATAATTATCACATTAACTATATATATACGAACAATCTTAAATATGTGTGTCGATAAATCATGCATGAGAAGGCTTTGAAAAGTATTCTTTAATTCTTTTGCTTTATTATTACTTTATTATTCTTTAAAAAAATAATAATGTTTTTGCTTAATTAAAAAATTTCAACCATTCATTGATAAAATTTTAAAATATTGTTTTTATAAAATTTTTACTCATATTTTTTAAAAAAATAAATACTTTGACTGATGGGTACCTTATTAATGCCTTTCAGAAGGAAAAATAATAATAACTTCAACACGTCATTTTTTCCGGAGGGAAAAAAAATCAATCCGAATGATTATTAGTTGTGAAATTTGTGAATAAACTAATTATATCTCACCCTAGTACTTTTTTTAAAATTTTAAAATACAAATATGTCTAAGAATTTTAGCTATGAAATAAAGCCGGAACCGCAAAAGGGGCTTTAAATACAAATACAAACACTGTAGTAAAAGTGAAGAAATTTTAAAAAGTATTATACACTAGCAAAATGTGTTTAATCTGAATACTTTTTCTTGTATGTAATAGACATTGCCTTATAGGGTTTTTTTTTAAATTTATTTCGCTTTTTGCATCTTGAGTTCCCTGCGTTTTTTTGCGAAATAAATGCAGTACACTTTCTTAGCAATTATAGGAACTATATTTCACATTTCATACACTGTAAGCGTTATAATTATTTTGTTTTTAATACTTAAAAAAATCGTAACTTTCTGTTATAGAGAGATTTACCGCCGATTAAAGTCGCCCTTGGAAACAGCATGATTTTGAACCACGTTCAACTGACGAAGATGACACCTGATCTAATTCCTGATTCCTTTCCTCTACAAATTTTCACCACCCCATCGTAAGGACTTCAATAGATTTAACGTTGATACAGAGTGAAAGACACAATAGGTATGGAATTTTTTTTGTGTTATATTCAATAACTTCATTATAAGAAGTCATTTTTATTGTTATATATATATATATATGTAGGATATTCCATTTGTAAGAAGTTAGATCATATCACATTTACCGAGGTCGGCAATTCTAATCAAAACAGTATTCCACATCAACGCCATCTAGCGTCCTTTTTAAAAACGCCGACATGAACCTTTTTCTCCAGAGGCCCACTAACATTCGTCGAGAGAAGTCGTGTTTCGCGCGTCAGCGCATTTTCGTCCGCGCCAGGCGGTAAATCTTAATAGTACCATAACGAGTTCTATCATTCGTCCGCGCCAGGCGGTAAGTCTTATTAGCACCATAATGAATTCCATTTAATCTCAATTGCCTCCCTTAAAGTAATGTGATCTAACTTCCCTATTCTTCCGAAATATGCTTATCTAACTTTCCTATTCTTTTGAAATATTCCCCATGTAAATACTCCCCTATAATTCTTAATAAATTGTTTAGTTTTCAACTAGTTTCTTTCTTGAACTATGTTGTCTACTTTATTTCAAAATTAACTAACACACCCTAAAAACCCCTAGACACCACGCCATAAAAACCCCGCAATCTGAAGAATCCAATCTTTTTGGAAGATTTCGGTTGGATTCCCACATATATAAACAATATTTTATGTAAGTCGAATTTGTACGTAATTTTTCATAAAGTACCATAACTCCATTAGAGTGCAAATCCTAAAAACAGTCAAAAAGGTTATTTCAAAATAGTGCAAAATGTATTAATTTAAAGCTATGATTCAAATGCTAAAAATGAATTTAATGCGTTTAATTGCTTTGTAGAACAATTTTATCTTGATTTTATTTAGTTAAAACGATTTTAGCCCCCCCCCCCTCAAGTAAGCATTTCTCTAGATCTTCCATGAATTTTTCCCGATAAAAAAACCTTATCGCCTAGCTAGACTTATACATATGCGTGCTGAATAAACTTGTGACTATGTTAAATTTTAGATTCTTTTTTAGTCCCGATAAAATAAATATATCTAAAATAACTATGCCATATATAGAGTAACAATACTTGACGTGTAATACATAAAACATTTTTATTAAATAATTTGTTGAAATAAATTTACTTTCAGCTACAGCTTTAACTATTAATCAACTACTTTCCACGTCTATTTTAAAATTAAGGGTTAAAGTTAAATTATATAAACTGTGTTTGACGTTAGATGCCAAATAATTAAAATAGAACATACCGAGTAGGCCAGCAACTACTCTGAATTATGTAGTGCTACGTCAACGCGCGCGCGGCAACAAAATCTTGAACTTAAATAACACACCGATACGTCATCAACCAACGAGTCAGTGTTAATAATGTAAATTCAAAATACGAATCCCGCATTTGCGAGAAATAAAATCATTTCTTAGAGACTACATAATTATATGGAGAACCTCAAAAGCACAATCTTTATGTATTCTTGAAAATCTATTACGTTTCGCGGTTTTATTAAATACTTTGAACTCTACCTCTTCACCAGTTGAAGTGAATATAACAAAGTGTGAGTTATTACCAACAGTACTTAGAAGGTGGAGTCGAGGTAAGCGAGTTGAAGGTCTTTTAAAGCAGCCTGCATTTTTTCTCTCTCATATTTTGTGTTATTTAAAGAAAGGAGTATAATAATTTTTACATGCTTGTGAACGCATAAAGGCGAAAAAATAGAAAAGGTTTTTTTTTTTTTTTTTTTTTTTTGCATTATGAAATTAATATTGAAAACTATTTCTAATGTATTTTACTGCAACTTTTACAGAATTTGTTGTACATACATTGAAGGTATGAACGGGGTACAAAATGGAGGTATACAATGAGGGTAAATTTAATAATGAATTATTATTATAAATCAACAATAATTAACATCTGTAGAATCCTTTATGCGCTTGTACAACACGTTAAGAAAGATAGTGTCTATAATAATTCAGAGCATTTGTCACGGTACGTTCTCCTCGGGTAAGTTGAGTTCGATATCTCACTGATTGTTGAAGTTCTCTGGGGAGGGGGGAGGGATTCGAATGCAACGTAAGTTGTTCAAGCCATTTTATCCGACTCGAAATGATAAACAGAATATTCACAAGAATTCACCTTTATAAACTTAATGTTAAACCTGATTACACGATGGCACAATACGAAGACAAGCTGAATAATAAGAAATAATGGATACTAATATTTTTAAATGAAAAGCAACCCCAAAAATTCACCCACGAAAAATCTTCTAATAACTTTAAACAGCGACTGTAATTCAAGATTAAGCGTCTATAATTCAAAAAGTACAATCGTGGTAATATTGTCGATATAATAATTATTTTCTTTCTCATTAATTATATTTATATGCTATTTAACCCTTTATTTGCCGCATTATTGTTTAATGCAGTTTTTTTCATACAATATTTTTTTTTTGGATCACTAGATTGAAAATGCAAGGATATACATAAACAAAATACTCAACTTTGGGAAATTTATTCCCCGTTAGAGCTAATTAACTAAATAAAGAGATATTCAACTGTAAAATTAATTATATACACTGTTCACTGAAAATAAATAGTCAAATCGTTTTCTAAGGTCTTCATTAACACACACACACAAAATAAGACACTTAAATTTTGACAACTATTTTTTCGGAACAAAAATGATAATCTTCGCAATCCTCTGAAAACGCCGTTATCTGAAAACGCAATTTCTGCTATAAAACTATTCGCCTTCCCCTCTAAAATACTCATCATAGAGCCCGTGCTGCTATATATCTGGGAAGAGTAGATTTTAAAGAATATTCCTGCTGAATATCGTCAGAATATTCGTAAAATTGGTTATTTTATGCAATTTTAAAGTGAGTGGTACTTATAAGTACCGTCGGTAGATAAAGGGTTAATAGTGACTATTATTTGTAGCGTTGAGTTGTTCCAGCTCAAGGTACCAATTTGACTGGATGAAAAAATCTCGTTTTCGAGGATAGAATTCGCGGATAGTCTATTGTTGCACATTCTCAATTGTTTTTTTTTAATGATATATAATGGGTATGACACTCGGCTTGTAATCGAGGGTGCTCGGGTTCGAATCTTGAAGGAAAGAAGTCGAACCTTGACCTGAAATGGATTCCCGTTTCGAATGAAAAGCAGCTCCCCTTCTGTTCTATGCTGGGAACATCGTTTATAATAAAAGTCTATATATTTTTCTGTGTTTGTATTGTATCTGTTCATCTATCTCTCGTCTTTCATATGAATCCCATTATGAAACACACAACAACATAAGAAAATGGTAAAAATACTCTCACTTTAGATACAGGGTGGTTTTAATATTTTATTTGTCACTTTGTTTACATATATCTTATTAATTCTTACGATAAACATGAAAAATATCAAATGCGGAATCTGATCAATAAAATGTATTATTTGCATCGAAATGCTTAAGTAAAATTTTATTACTGGAACAAGCATTAAAAATAACTTGTAATTTTTTATCTTTATAAATTGTATATTAAAACATAAAAACCCTCTCAAGAGCGATCATTAACTTTTTTATTCTCATGTAAATTATTTCTATCATTTTCCTTTATTACACAATACCTTACAACGCTATACACCTTTATAAACATATAATTTTTCTAAAACATGAAAATGCATTTGTGCGTTTTTCAGTCCAACACTTACTCTTTCCCATGACACAGTCACCCCTTTAAATTTACATAGGTTTTCTGCATTTCCACAGCCATGCACATAATTGTGGCACTAGACTTTGATGTCGGATTGCTTGTTGCAATTACACACGCAAATCTACTCCAGCCATGCGAATCAGCAGAGTTCTCATTTCTGCTTTCTTTCAACAGTGCCCCTGTTTCCCCCCTTTATTATAAGTTAGGTTTTTGTGTTTGCCATGACTAGACACTGTTCTTCTGTCTATACTGAGTGGCGTGCTGTTTTCTGGTGTACTCCGAACACAATGGGTTTGTGTACAAATTATGTACGCCATTTAATGTTTGTTGGAGGTGGGGATGCATGTGATGTATTGATTTTGCAATACACGCAGTCACTTATAACTGAAACAGATAATTGAGTTAAAAGCTTTAGTTTATAGTCAATAGAGGGACTTGAATGGATATATTGAATTTAGAATTACAAGTCATGTTAGCATTCATGGGGTTTTGCGAAATAAATGAACACAGTTTTGTCAATATTTTTCATAGACTTTACTAATAACTCCTGAACAAATGTTTGATCGACTAATAAATAACTAATATATATTGAATTATTTAATTTTTTAATGATGAATTTTCAATTTAATTTGACCGATTTTATTAAGAGGACATAGAACGATTTATAAAGAAAAAAAAAGTTTAATCTAATGGTTCTGAACAAATTTATTGTTGACCCCAATGAATATTGTGACGCTTGGGAAAATTAATGGTAGAGCGTAAGAGTTAAGAAATTAAATAATTGATTTATTTACGTCACAGCTATTAATTACAATTTTTATATAAAATAGAAGTTATTCAAACTATTGATTATTTCAATACCACAGAATGTTTGTGAGGGAGGAGGCAAACACAACCGATCTTCTAGGTGTTTCAAACAGAATGTCATCTCCACCGTCAGGGTCGGGCGTTTCGTTTCTGACACCTCTAATTACTCTCGAAATTCCAACTTGCATGGATGTTCACCCGTTGGGTTTCTCATGGTCATCGGTTTCGGCGTGGTGTCAGATGAAAGGACCCTGCAATATTTAGGGATGGATGTGTGCATAGGAACGGTGTCATGCTATCCACAAAAGAAGCCGATGTTGCATCAGCAGAGCGCGAAAACGTCACAATATGAATTATAATAAATAATATTTTTCATGCTAAAAATACCATAAAAAGTTACTTATCAATTTTTTAGCGAAAAAAATTTCAGGATTAAAATGCTACTCTTCTAACAATAATTGACATACATAGATGAAATTCGATTTACAAGTGCATTGACTATGCATAACAAAAGTTGTAGTGGGTTTTATGCTATTCTCAAAATAAATACCATACCTCAGAAACGTGTTTTGGAGAGAAGGGATCTGAAGGCAGATATTCAGGGAAAAAACAGATCATATAGAATTTTGGAAATGGAGATATTTCAAATTTTTATACTTTCAAGATCTTTCGCAGCAACGAAAGATAGATTCTAGACCTCTTGGTCATCGAGATGGAGAAATGTCTACAGGAATCTAGCGTGAGTTTTTATTCCTTACGTTTTTAGATGTTAAGGAGCTGATTAATAAGTGTTATTAACATTCTCCATGAAATGTTCCTATAAAATTTTGGAATAACTTTGGAAATTAATTTTTCCATGCTATATAGAAGAAAAACTAGCTTATCGAATAAAATATTTTTTTTAGAAATGTTAAGTAATGGAGAAAGAAGAAAAATGTTCTACAATTCTTAAGTGACGTAATTTATTTTCGAAATAATTTAAACTAAGGTCATCATGTGTGCGCGTGTAATTATTCCTTTATTCTAAATTGTCGGGTTTTTTTTTGTAGTTGAACAGAAAAAGCTTTTATGTCAGGGAATACATTTTCAATAACTTTTAAAGAATCATTAGAGTTAGCATTTGCACCTGGAATAACGACATGTCATTTTAAAATATGACGATTATTATTTTACATTTATTCTTTTTTCAAACGAATGCAACAGATAGAATCTGAATGTTTTTTTTCATCAATTACATATAAGCACTTATCGTTCTATACACGCTAACTGCAACAGGTGGTGGTAACATGTGCTTTGGGTTCATGGTATTCCGTTAAAGGCCAGCAGGTGCTGCCATATAATCCAGAACTTTTTTTTGTTTATTTCTGGTACTACGTGATATAAATTCCAAATTAAAATAAATTAAATAAAATGCATTCATTGCTTCGAAATGGTGGTGTGGCTACAGCGGACGGGGTCAGAGCGAACACATAAGATTTCGTGGTCTGAGAGGACATTCCGAAACTCATCCTGGTTAGAGCGGACATGTTTTTCCCCCATCTTAGAACAGACAAAGGGTGCAGATAAATAAGTAAACAAACATTTTTTAAAATCACAAATATATTTTAAAACAGTATTTTAAGCGATAAATCTCATTTGCGTGAGATAAAGTGTCCCCCCCCCCGCAGTTTTCTGTTTTTGCACTCGATTGTCAAATTACAAGGACAAAATAAATTTTTGCCAATCAAATTTAATTATTTATATTAAATTGTTAAAATATTTTAGTGCGCTAAGATATTATAGTAAGAAACAATACAATAAATGACATTATTGATTAGGGAAACAACACAATAGGTGCAAGAATGTCTAATCTGCCCACCCAGCTCTCCTCACGTGTCCGCTGTATAACCACAGTTCGCTCTAGCCACGTAACTTTCGAGAAATCCCCTTACTTCAAAATATAATAATAATGATAATAGTTTTAAGAATTAATTTTTCTTGAGAAATATAGATGCTGTTCGAATAGTTTTATCTATATGACGTTTTCATAAGAAAATAACCGCTAGAAAATCGCTGGGTATTTCATGATGTTTATGAATATATACATATATATGTATTGGTAAAACTTTCTTATAGGACTCTCCCTTTAATTAAACAATTAATATATAAAAAAAATTAAGTCAATTCCTACTTAGAGCAACAAAGAAAAAATTTTATTTTAGTTACTTTTTATTAAATAGTTACAATTAATATAAATATGTATATACATATGACAGAATTACAGCATTAAGTGGTCATTAATTTTTTTTAATTATCATGAAAGTATCGCATTGTTATCCAAAACAATCGTGTATATAAATTTCATTTCAACTGAATACCTTAACACGTGAGAAAAAAACCTTTTAAAGTTTTGACACAAATCGCCCAAAATGATACCAACATGGTTGTGTGTTTATAATTCTTTAAATAATTACTTTTAATCAATTAATTTTTATTAATTATTATATTGTATTGTAATCCAATATAAATTACAGTTCAACTGTACACTTTAACACGTGAGAAAAAAAAAACATTTCAAGTTTTAACACAAGTCGCCAAAAGAGTCACTAAGTCACCAAAAATGATGCCAACGTGGTTGTATTTTATATAAATTCTTTAAATAATTAGTTTTAATGAATTAATTTTTATTAATTATTTTTATATTATTCTATTGTCATCCAAAATAAACCTGTATATAAAATTTCAGCTCAATGGAGCGCTTTAAAATGTATTTTATTAACGATTAAAAATTCCACCCAGATAAATAAATAAATATATAGAGATTGTGAGCTAATAGTAGGAATTGAAAAAAAAAAAGGACTGGAATTCCATAGGCCAAAGCCTATTTATATTTACAGCCCAGTAACCCTTAATAGGAGTCTATTTCCGTAAAACCCTTTGTTAGTGGATCTCTACTCAACAAAAAAGGCATGCTTACCAAATTTAAAGTCTGTAGGTGTAATATCTCGAAACCAGAAACCCCTCGCAATCCCACTTGGGAGTCAATTTCCGCTAAACCTGTTCTTAGGTCTTTACTGTACAATAGAAACATACTCACCGAATTTCATATCTGTAGATCTAATAGTTTGGGAAAAGTTGTGATGAGTACGTGAGTGAGTCGCTTTCATCCTTTATATTATATATAGATATAGATTAAAAAGTGCTGATAGTCAAATACTTGAATTTAAAATGCCAAATTATACTCGCATTGAGCGCTTCAATCTTAAAAGCGTTTACTTCTATTATTTGTTTCAATTTTTGAGACATTTTAATGATGCTTTTTTCAAAGAACACTTTTAAAATAATTACGTCTATTTTAAAGCAAAAATGGGTAATAATATGACTTAAGGTATCCGACTACGTTCGGAATCGTGATTTTGCAAAAGCGTATAAATGGATAACATTTATGATATTTAGTGTCACTTAGATTAGAAAACGTATATAAAATTGTTTTAAGAATAGTATTACAATAAAAAATTATTTAAGTACAATATTTTGACAAAAAATGAACATAGAATGACCCATTTTTAAAATAGTCTCCTTTTGTGAAAAATGCTTCTATTATATTAATATTTTGCCTGTAGATAGCTCAGACCTCTGTACAGAGGCTCAACTAGAATTTTTGAAATATATCACTTAGAAGTGGGTTTATCCATGTGTTACGACAACAGAGGGGAGAAATTTTAAGAAAAAAACGCCGATAATTATTTTAAATGGTTGTAACTCTGAAAATAATGTGAATTTTTCAAAAATCGCACAGGCAAAGTATTATTATAATAGAAGCATTTTTCACAAAAGGAGAACATTTTTAAAAAAAGGTTATTATAAGTTCATTTTTAGCCGAAATATTGCATTTAAATAATTTTTTTTCTCAAAATGTCCTTAAAGCAATTTTATACATGTATTCTAATCTAAGTGACACTAAATATCATGAAAATGATCCATTTATGCGCCTTTTTAAAATCACGGTTCCGAACGTAGTTGGATACCTTAATCTTTTTCACAAGTACGTTGATAAAATAGGATGCCCAAACCGGTTTCAATAAATGTTCATAAGGCAAAAATGTAACACAAACAATGAATAAACACAAATACGTTTATATTAAAGAAGACAGACTTTTCAACTAATGACAGCTTTCGATGTTGCATACTCATTTCCTTTAATAAGCAGTTTGTTCAGTTTCAATTTATACTTAGGGTCTTCAAGTGCTTTTTTTAATCTGGCCATTTTTTTTTAAAAAAAGAATATACTATCTGCTATTATTGACGCAATTTCAAGTCTCAATTAAAATTAGCTTACTTAATGATATTTATTTTAATCTCCCAATGATAGCTTCGAATATTAGATAAATATCTAAAACAAGTCTTAAAATTACAATGTAGTGAATCACTTTAATGAAAACGAAGAAAATCTCGTACAAAGCTATTCATTACCTTTGTTGCCAAACCTTAATACAAAATACGCGGAAAAAAAAAATACTCTTCACTTCTCGCTGGCGAGTTAATACATAATGAAGTACGTGAAGATGGCAGTAATGACGCGGCTGCCTCAAAAATAAATCCATTACCTGCTCCGTAAGCAGCACTTTTCCTAATTTACGCCAAGAAAACGGATATCTTGTAACGCAAAAGAAAATCCTAATAGTTTGGCGTTCTTTATTGAAATGGCCGCGTCTTTAGAAAATACCGGCGCATTATAATAAATAAAGATTATAATTAAGGCCAAGCTCGCCAAACTTAATGATATGGCGCTGTCCGACGTGACCGGTTGGTGTCATGCTTACACTGCGGGGGCGTATAGTGGCAGAGAACCGTGAGAAAATCTCGCCGATGAAGGAAGTCGTCGAGCCTGGATTCATTATCATTCTTTACTAAATAAGATGAGTGTTTACAGAATTAGCTAACAATTCAACAGAGTAACGTACTAGCCTTTGTTGAGGTACATATAATAGAAATATATAAAGAAAATGAATTTATTTCAATGTTTGTGTGTGATTTGAATGCAAAATGAAAGTCATTGCAATAAATTAATACAGTGGCTCTTAAACTTTGGTCCGTGGACCTCCGAGGAGTCTCCGCCATCTTTCTGGGAGTCCGCAAAAAGTTATTTAATGTTGAGATTTTCCTTATTTACATTCTTTGAAAGGCCTTTTAGAAAAATTGAAGATGACTAAATTGCATCACTAAATTGCCGTCATTGAAAAAACTCTACTTGAACACGTATTTCAATCAAGAATATTAATTCAGGGAGGGGTGTTCAAAATGTTGAGGGTCCGCGATGTCAGACTAATACCATAAGGGGGGGGGGGCGCGGGGATCGAAAGATTAGGAACCGCTGAATTGATATATAATAAATATATAATAATGTTTTGAGATCTGGGATTGAAATATTAGTAACTTAGCTAGTAAAATATAGTTGAAAGTGTAAGGCCTTAAACACTATACGTAAGTGTCATTTTTATTATTAAACATTTGTTACAAGCAGGATTGTAAAATATGCTAGTTCTGAATTCTATTTCTACAGCGTGATGCTTGTTGAATAAATGAAAATAGAAATAAAAATACCTTCCTGTGTTTGCTGCAAAATTAATGGTCAAGAAATTTCATTTTCTAAGGTGGCAGTATTTTCATGAATTTTCAATGGGTTTTGTTTGCATTTCTGTAAAAAGTTTCTATTTGTATTCTTTTTGAAGGATTCTTTGCTTATTGAGCAAACAGAAAGTTTATCCATTATTTTGACACGAAAAATATAAAATTGTATTACTATTGCGTAAAAGGAGACTAATCCATGTAAGAAATCAAAATGTTTTAAGAATGATATAAATTTAAATTCCTTATATTTTTTATTATTTGATAAATAAAATCAAACTGAATCAAAATATCTCACAAAATGGAACTGTCTATTAAAATGTGTTTAAATTAAGAGTAACACATACCGTTAAGAGCTCCCGGATTTAATAATCCCCGTGATTACAAATTATAACCCTCCTATTCCATATTTTTAAAATAGGTAAGTTAATTATTTCTTCATAAAGAATTTAGTTTGAATTAAATTTTCAAAATACTATTATTTCAAAGATTTAGTTTTACGTATCTACATTTTAACGGCAGAATATTGGCCGAAATTTAAAAAGAAATCTTGCTGAGATCTCCTTTCTCAGGGGCTCTTACCAGTTATTGAGATCGTAATTAGCAAGCAACATATGAGTACAAAATTTGTATTTTAGTCTATCTGTATCAAATTCATAGACGATAAATTGCAATATTTAATCAGTCATCCCATTTCTATTCACATTACTTAGGTATGTGGAAAGTATAGAATATCATGCACATGTTGTTATTTTCAACTGAATACACAAAATCCCATGAAATGCATTTGCATTTAAACTTCCTGAAGTCACACTTTATTTTATGACCATCACCCACCTCCATGATGCCTCATAGCTGTTATAAAATTCCTGAGAATAGTTTTAAAATAATTTTAAAATTGAGGCAAAAACACCTATATAGTCCATCCATCTTCAAGGTAGGTTACTGAAGAATTTGTGGAGAAAACTGTTTTAGAAGGAACGCTTAAAAATTCAGAAGACAAACCTCCCATACTAAAATTGACATCAGAGAATGGGAAAAATATGGATAGACATTCTCTATTAGTTTATTTATGATAATGCTGTAAGTTTCGGGATAGTTACAATACATTGTAGACGCGCGCGCGTTTTATCCCGAAACTTTAGTAGAATATACAGACTTATTTGTTAAGTATTAGTAATTTTTTTTTTGTTAATTAAAAATGTTTCCATATATTTTGACAATGCATTCTGCTGAAGCTTTTTTTTTGTCGTCTTTCAGATGATATAAGCATTATGGATATCTCTTTTAATGTCATTTTTCTATAGTTTACAAACATGATTTATAAAAATTCTCGCAATTCCCGTTCTGCATGTTTCAGTTAAGTAAAAATTCCGAACAGTTAAAATAATTTCTGACTATCTCATTTGTTTACTTTGCAAAAGGCATATTTATATTTTTATTTCTCCTCAAAATTATCTTCAAGGCATGGTTAACGTAACATATCAAAAATTAAACGATAGCAGTCTTATTACAAAGTCTGGGTAAAAGAATTTTTTTTTAAATTAACTATATGAATATCTAATACTTAAAAGTTTATTTGTGGCTTTATAGTTCTAGCCAAATTGGAATATTATCCTCAAATTTTTTGAAAAATGCCTCAGTGCTTCTATTGAAGTGTTTTTCAAATCATAAGGATACTGGACACATAATCATTTTCCACTTTCTGTTCTGGTTGGGAAAACTTATTTCAAGAAAGATTCATTTGTAATTTAATAAAAAATACATTAAATTACACATATTAGTAATAGAAACTACATAACAGAAATAATTTTCATGTATAAAGGAAAATTGATATCATTAATCTAATTATTAATCATAGAACTTGCTCAATACTACTGACCAGTATCTTTTTAAGTTAATTAGTATTTAGGCTTAGGAATATTTTTTAGCAATTCAGAAAAAAATGTGACAAATAAATCAAATGAATGAGCATTAATTCATATTAGTTTTGGCTTAAGTGATCATAACCAACGAATCAGCACCATATCTTAATTGCAAAAGGCTCTATTTTAAATCACTTTCAAGGAACTGAACTAAATTAGGAAGCACATTTTCAGACAGAAAAAATATCTCAGTCTTCATACAATTTCATGTTACTATACATCATACATCCGTTTATCAAGCCATGTTTCTTAAAATTTGAAAACATTCTATAGATACATGATCTTTTCTTCAAAGTATAAAATGGAATAACTTTTTATTAGCATTATGGTACAGCAGATAAAAAGGAACATATTTTGTAGCTGAAAAAATTATTTTATTCAGACATATACGAATAGGAGAGTACAATACGCTGCTATTTATAGAAAAGTGAAGTTAGAATATAATAAAGTTTTTCAGCATTTTTTTATCTGGAAAAAATGTTTCAATTTTGAAACCTATCCTTTAACATTTCGCGAAAACCACTTTAGGTCTAATAGTGTTCAAGCATGGTATCACAAAAGAACAGTTGCGTACTTTGTGTTCAATCCCTCATCGTTGCTTCCGCCTTTTATGACCCCCGATGCCACTCTCCCATTTCTTTTTTAATTATACATAGGGTGTAGGCGGTTAGTTGTTATTTTGTCTATTTAAGCCGGCTGCAATTTAGTCGGAATGCAGTAATTATACATCGATGGCCGAAGCACCGACCTCTAGGGCTGCAGCCTACTTTAATTGCCTAATAGAGGGTGGTCATTAACAGGCTTGGTTGATGATGGAAATGGACGCAAATTGGTCTTTTGTGTGCTCTTGGTCAGTGCACTTCTTTTAAAAATTCTGTTAAGTTGTATCCAGTAAACAAGAAACACCCACTGAATAATATAGAAAGATCCTGATGGGAATTTATTTTTAACGTTAGTTTTTGAAATTGCAAAAAAATTAATGTTGATTCGACAGTATTGTAAGCTGTTAATTGTGATTGAGGGTAAAGGTTTTGATGTATCATATCCTTCATTTTGATGTATGATTGTGGCGGAATTTTATTTAAAGAGTTTCATCATATTTGAAATAATTTGCTTGCTTGTGTAAGACGAATAAAGCCAATTATTATGTTTCATTAATTTTGGGATTTTATCAGCAGCCTTCTTTTTTCTTAGTGTCTAATACTTAAAATAATAGTTAATGAATGGTGTTTTTATCTGTCAGAAATTATTTTGGCTATTCGGAACTAAATGTTTTAAATTAGAATTTTAACACCGATGCACAGCCCCATTAGCAAAAAAAAATTAAAACTTTAAAAAAATCAAAGAGGAGGGAAAAAAAGGTTGAATAGCAAAGAAAAAGCATTTAAAACCGAAATTTTTTATCTTCAAATGTCTAAAAAAATGGCCTCTGTAGCCTAGTGGTCGTGGTGACAGACTGATGGGTGGCATGCCATGAGTTTTAGCCCTAATGCCACTCAAGACCCACCTTCTAGAGCAGGGGTGTCCAACACACGGTCCGCCAGTACGTAAATTGCGGCCCACCGACTGTTTTTAAAAATTTTTTAAACATCAGATTTTTAAAGTTTTTTCATTTTGAAATTTATTTGAGGGGACACATTTATATACATATATGTACAATGTATTTGCCTGTTACCTGTTCTTGTTTTAAAATAAATCTTTTTTGATAGTAGAAATGTCCTTTAGATTAAAATAGATTCATATTTTATCAAACAGTTACATTTGATTTTACAGTAGTAAATTACTTTTTTAATAAATTTCGATTTGCCTTTTGCATATCCTTTACTATGGATGTGTGTGCGACTTTCGTTTCTCCCCCTCCTTTTCTGTTTGGAGTGGCCTAAAAGCAAGAGGCCGTCAGAGATGTTTTTTAATGTTAAAAAAATATTCAGGACGGTTAGATAAAGGACAATGTGTATAATTAATCGTTTGCGAATCAAATTTCAACAATGAGTAACGAAAAATCAATTCCTTAGGAACACCACACATAATTTTCAAGAAAATGACAACTGTAATATTTCAAACATTATTTGATCATTGCATTATTATATTATATATAAACATTATTATATTATCTATGTTTGTATACATGAAAAATAATGAAAACAATATTTATAATTCATTCTGTTTTAAATTTTCACTCCAATTAATGTTTTTTTGTTTCCAAATCTGATATAATGGTACATATTTTTATGTGCAGCCCGCGAGATTATAATGTTTTTCCGAAGTGGCCCGCAAGATCATTTGGGTTGGATACCCCTGTTCTAAAGGGTTCTAATCTTTTGAATCACTAAGTTCTCCCTTGTGCATGGTGTGGAAGTTCGGAGGAGGGGGTTGACTGTTCTGGTGTCGTTCGATTCACTTGACCATTGCTTAAAGTTATGAAATCCTTATCCAATAGAGTCTTCATTAACAGCCTAGAAATACATATTATTAACAAAGAATAAAGTAAATTAATTACAATATTAAAATTACTAAGGTAAGATTTTTTTTTGTTCCCTTTATATTTTTTTACTTTACACTTATCCCACATATTTTACGTTTTCAAGCCATTTTTTTTTTAATGGACAGTTTAAAATGTTAGGGGGAAAAAAAATTCTAAATTGCTTTTTATGTTGCTATAACAAAACTGAAAGTATTTTTTGTTTTGTTTTTTCACATTTTATTTTTAAGTGTTCTTAAATTAGAGAAAATTGACGAAAATAAGCCCTGGCGCTTTCATTTTTTCCCCGCTTTGATAATAAATAACTTGACAGTATTTTTACATTTCTTTTAAACAGTAAATTATTTATCATTTGTTGCATAACATTATGCATTTAATTATTTTTGTATCCTCAGAAAATCAAAATCTAAGTATTTGAAATATAATAGAAAAATTTGAATTTGCAGGGTTTTAATTATTACATTTTAAAATTCCATTATAATTTCTATTTGCCTCATTTTCATGAAGGATACAAAAATTTAAGTATTAAACAGCTAACATTGCTGACTAGAATTTTTAAGAAAACTTTCTGACACAATCTCGATAACGATAAATGTTTCAACTATATGGAGAGAAAATATATAAATACAATTATGTTTGTTGTTGCCTGAATGGCTATGAAATATTTATATATGACACTTTTACACTGCACGAAATAGCTATTTGGGATCTTTCCCCGTCTGAGGAATTTTGAATTCAATAGTAAAGTATTTTTCAACGATTCATTTGTTGTAAAAGTGGGGTCGTAGATTTAAACCTCAATGTCTTTTGAATATTTTCAATATAGATTTTGCATATATATGTTTTTTGTAAATTATAAAATCGTTTGTTTTCTCAAGCTCTTTTGTG
>BMAV01019967.1:60393-142065 GCA_019973955.1 Trichonephila inaurata madagascariensis
GGGGGGGGGGAGCAAGATTCTAATGGGCCAAAGCCTGACTGTTGCTAAGTATGTATGTACCCTTGGTAAGATCCGGCTTGGGGCCCAAAACCTGATTTTGCAGGGTGGTCCTAATACTCTCCGTTACGCCACTGCTTCGAAGTTAAGTCTCAACGATTAATTACAATTGGATATACTTTTGAAATAATTTAATTCATAAATATAATGTTGTAGTTCAATTGGTAAATTATTGTAGTGTGAACACATATTTAAAATATTCGCCAATACTCTCTTATTACATTTAAATCTTATCCTAGGGAATTATGTGATACACTGCTACACAATGACGTTGTATATATAATTTTTTTTATCGTAGTCTAAAGGTAAAAATTATTGCTTTCAGGTATTTCGAAACAGTTTTAAGTCATTAAGAATTTTTACCGGTACTTATACTGATTTTTTTTATATATTTTTAGGCATTTATACTTTTAAAGGGTAAGGTATCTTAACTATTAGCATAATTTTTCAAAAACTTGGGGACATTTTAATAGGCAAAAAAAAAAAAAAAAAAAAAAAATTGGCATCAAAATGTTTTAAGAAATATTTTTGCTTTATTTACATAATAATTAAAAAATTTCATCAAAAAATGGTCATAGCCTTAGTATTAGATGTTAAGATTTTCATACATTATTTAGATTGATCTATACCAGTTCAATTAATACCATTTTTTAAATTTCAATTTTAGATTAAATGGAATGAAAATATTTACTTAAGTTCTTCCAAATAGTTCAATAAATTGAGTTGTATAGTTGAAATTAACAATGACTTCTGAGTTCCAAAAAATAAAAGGGGAAATATGTGATGTAAATCAAATATGTAAATATAAATCAAATACAAAATGGTCTTTTGAACCATTTCAGTGATTATGGTTTTTGAAGCAGACTGGATTGTGAGGTTATTTTTCTGGGACATTACGACACAATCGAAAATGAAGAAATAGACAACACCATCACAAAATTTTAGAATTCTATTAAAAAAAAATTTTTTTTTTTGAGAAATCGGACCAGTATATTTACGTTACTTCGTTAATATTAACTAAATTTTTGTTCCTTATTTAAATATAAAGCCTAAATTGCTTATTTAAAAATTAAACTTTTATTGTTCAGTTTGCAAAATAAAAAATCAACTCTGATTATTCTACATAAAACGGCTTTAATTACTTGTTCTTCAGTGATTCTTCTTTTGATTTTATTTTCATAACTAATAGTAATTACGTTATTCACAAATTTCTTTAAATATGAAAAGTTGTTGCACAAATAACCGAACAATACCATCTTATTCTTTCAGTAGATTGGGTGGAGGAATTCATCTTTTCCGAAAATGTTTTTTATGTAATTATTTGAAGGATACATTGCTTATTAGAATCTCTATTGGTGGAATGCCCAAGGGAACCGAGCTCGCCCGAAAGAGTTTTAGAGCTACAAAATGGTTCCCTGGGAAACAACAACCCTCTCGTTCAATCTTAATTAAACAAAGTCATAGTTTACATATTATACATCAGCACGCATTAAATTTACTTATTACAATTTAAAGGTAAATGAAACGAGATACATATGTAATTGCAAGATACAAACATACAAAGATGAAAATAATAGTGAAGAATATAAAGGGTAAAAGAATGAAAAAGACTGTGCATTATTCGAGCATTCTTGTAAATACATCAAAAGTAATAAAAATATTAAGTACAAATGCACCGTACATAAAAAAAAAGAAAATAACCACTTGTGACCACAAAAGAATACCAATCCAATCCCATCTAAGGAATCTGGTTCCGGATTGTAGAGGTGACATGACGGATTTAGAGATTTTGAACTACGGTCATAAGACGAGAAAGATGTCTGATCTGGTACCCCACTTTCCAAAATTCCACGCCACGCCAACTCAAGGATTTTGATTCTCAATCGATTCAGCATGTATCAGCTTCTCTCCACAGAAGGTCTTCGGGGCACCAAAATTCAAACCCTACGATTCGAAGGAAACAGTCAATCATGAATTAGCGACTACACGACCCCCTCCCCCTAGGCAACTGATGCTACGCGAATTTATTTGAGAGTTTAATAAATACATGAAACACATCCCATTAAAGCTTATATAGGACTTAATAATAAGAATTTCTATTTTTACTGTGTTACATATATTAAGTTTCAATTTTTTTTATTTTTAATTCTGAAAAATTAAATGTATGTATCAATATTTAAAAGGTAATAGTTAAATAAATTTATGCTTAAGATTTCTCCGTTTTTCATTCCGAACGACAGAATAAGATATTCGTATAATTTCACTATAATCATCTATTTAAAATGTGGCTTGTATTGTATTGTGCATGTGTGTTAAGCTGAAGTAATATCAGTATCATTGAGTGTAGCAATTTACTTAGTTTTGTATAACTCTTCCTTATCTGAATCAAAATAATTATTATCCAACACTAAATATTTTTTGGATAAATTGAAACGTGTTTTCTTTGGAAGAAAGTATGGTTTCACTAAATAGATGAAAGTATCCCCTTTAACTAATTCTTCAATAATCTTTCTTTAATCAATAATTTTAAGCCCATTTGTAAAGCTTTCTTTAAACTTAATAAATATATTTCGTTTAACGGAAACGAGAAAATAATTTTTTTAAAAAATATTTTAAGATTAAGTTTAAAATAATTAACATTCAATATACTTTGTGTTTAGACAGTCCTTTCAGTCACTAAAAATGTTTTTAATCCCTACACATAGCTATTTTGGGTAAATAAAAAAAAAAGCTGAACATTTATTTTCTTATAGTCTTAAGTTACATCTCTCTAGTTATGTTTTGTCAATTGTATCCACTATTTTCAAACAGTTTCAATGTAACAAATCCTGTATGTTTAAAACATAGACCGCACTCCAAGAGAAACAAACTTCCAACCCAAAAATACCATCCTAAACAATCCACAAATATGATTTTTCTTGCCCTAATAATTGAAGGTCTCCGGCTTTTAACTCCCTTTTTTTCCGTTTGTTTTGAGCGTAATAAAAACCAAGCACTAAATCTCTACCAGGAACAATATAACGGCAAACATCTACTACTGAAAAGAACAGAGTACTGGAAGAGGAAGGAAAAAAAAAATAAGGTCTACGATATATAAAAATAAAAGAAACATCGCTGGGAAAAATAGGGCTAGACGCTAGTTCAGACTGCAAGCAGACATCGGGGGTAAAGAAAGGAAATATGTTGTATATATAGAGGAGCAACAGATAGATAGATGGGCAGATAGATATAAGGGGGAAAAAAGGGAAAGAAAAAAATGGTTTGTTGGTACCAAGGTCAGCGATATTTTGGTAGGATTCTGATGTACGACAAGTTGGCGGTCAGTCAACTTTTTCTACTCGGCTAAAGAATTGCGGTTTGTAGATTCTTCTTACACATTGTTTAGGATTCTGGAGAGAAAAATATATGTTCTTTCGAGTAGTTGGATGAAAGAGAGAAAGTATGTAATTGATCTATTAGATGAATTAGATACATTGTAAATATGTTTTATAGAGCAATAACATTTATTTCTCTTAACTTTAAAAGAAATAGAAAATGCGTTTGTTTTAGATTTTGAAATGTTTGTGCACAGTGACCCATATTTTTAAGGAATATCTTTTTGAGAATAATATTTTATATTATTGTTTTTATGTAACTTTAAATGTTTAAAGGGGAGGGTATAAGATGATGATAAAAAATGGAGTTCTGTTTTTAGATGTAATACAGTTTTGTCGTTGAATCCTTTTTTTTTTGTTTGTTTATAATTAGAATGAATAAAATGTATTATGTTTGAATTGATAAACTTTTTACGTTTGAAATAGTATTAAATAAAAATGAAATTATACAAAGTATTGCAATCTTTCATTTTCTTAATTTTTAAATAAAGATTTCAGTTCGTGTTTATATATATGGTGTTAAAAGTTTTTATTAAAAATTGTAAGAGATAGCTTTCAGTAAAAAAAAGTGAGTTGGAAATTTGAATCATCAAAGGAGTTAGGGTACACTAAGTCATTGTGTATCAATGTTAAATTATTATATTCTTAAATAAGATGCAGAACAGAATAGAGAAGTGAAAATCTGTGGACGTATATTAAACTTTTTGAGAAGGCAAATCTGTTTAAAGGTTTATGAAATATAAAAGTTTCATTTTCTTTCTATGCTATATTATAATTGTTTTCGAATTTATATTTGTATTTAAAGAAACCATAAACTTTAAAAAAAGTTTTAAGATATAAGTTTCGAAATAATTTTATTCGTATAAAGCTCGTATAGTTTTAACTCTAGTATTTTGTATTTTATCTTTTAGGAATATTTGTGCATCTATGTTAAAATTTTGTTAGAAACCTCATTAGATAATACAGTAAATAATATTTAATAATGAAAAAGTCATTTTGGATTTAATCCTCTGATGAAAAGTTTATTTAAACTATAATCAATGCGAAGTGATGTATGGAGTTTATGATTACCTTTTAAAAACTGATTTCAAGAGATGAACTTTTAAAAACGATTATTTCATTTTAAATAGCTTTTCAATTGAAAGTGCTTATTTTTTCGAATTATTTAAAGAAGTGTACGGATATTTATTTGATGCCTTTTATATTACTACTTCGGTATACTATTTGTGATTATTGAAATTATAAACTATAAATGCAGCGTATTTAAATATATATGACTTAGAAAACTTTTATGTTCAAAATATTTCAAACATTTCTAAAAATACATAATTTTTGAAAATATTTTATTGGACAGAATTAACTGTCAAAAGTTTTAAGTGTTTTCAAGTCATAAACTTTAAAAACAATAAGTTTTTTTTTTAAAAATCATATTCTCTTTTGAAGAAGAAATAATTTTTTAATTTAACCTATCAAGAAACCTAATTGCAAAAAGAAAGGAAAACGTTGAAGTCTTAGAATTATAGAAATGCTAATGATTTCATCGATGCTTAATATCAATGATAACTTAATTATCTATGAAAAACTGCCAATTAGTTGTTTCTTCCTATTAAAAATTGGCATCTAATTATTTTAATCGTTGATTTAAACCTAGCATTATTCTTCATTTTTTTTCTACCGAAAATGATTCGTTTCATACATTAACACTGAAACAAAACTGTGCTGTCTCTTTTTATAGAAAAAAAAATCAAACCAATTAATTAGATTACCTTCCTTTTAAATCCGCATCCCAACATCCTTACTCCCTTTAAGCCCAAACTCAAAACCCCCTTTTCTCTACTTCTTTTTCCAAGGCGAATTCTTTATTTTTTACATTCCATTTTCTGACGGGGCGTCCTATATTCACCAAAATCCAATTAAATTTCTGGCTCGCTTGTGTCAAAGCCAGGCTACCAGTACCGGTACACTTCAAAGATAGACACACGCACAGATAAGAAGAAATCAAAAAAGAAAGAAAAGAAAAGGAAAGAAAACTAAGAACAGAGAGAAGAGAGAGCGAGAGTAAGAAAAAAAAAGGGGTAGGGGGTATTTAGGCGGAGTCGAGCCTCTATTCATATTAAACCCTTCTTACATATTCAATGGCGTCTTGGACTAGAAAGAGAAATGTCCTCCTACCCCATTGGACAGATCTGGAAGCATCTCCTAGGCAACTAGCTGTCTCGGAGACGCATAGGGATGAGGATGCTAAGAGGCAAGGGGGATTCTTCGCTCTCAAATCACGAGTCATCCCCTTTATGTAGATTCGAAGGGAATAGGAAAGGATCGGACGACGCCTGATTGGGATTGGTTCCTTCTCTTCGATGTGTCTCTTTCATTCGCCCAACCCTTGTATCTTATTCTCTGCCTTTAAAAGTACTTTCGTTTCGGAATTTTCTCATTTCGGGAAAAGTGTGTGTCTCTCTCTTTCTCTCATACCAGAAAGAGTTTTCCCGTACCAATTTAAATATTTACTGGGAATTTTCTGAACTATCTGATGGAGCAGTCGCTTTTAAAGGATTTACATATCGTACCTGTCCAGGGAAATCTTGACTCGAATGAATGGGGGATGTATGATTTGGTATTCTAAGTAGAAGCCCACGCTGCCACTGGCATCGATATTATGGGTTAATAATAAGGGGGGGGGGGCTGCTGCATCGAAAAATAAAAGCTTTTGACGATCTTCAAGAGAAAAAATTGATTGCGTAAAAACAAGCAATTAGCAGACTAATGGGTAGATGTTAAGCAGTTATTTAATTTATTTTACATACCCTCGGACAAGTATAATATATTCAGAATGCTTGCTTTTAAGTGTTAATTTGTAAATTCTCTGTACGGATTCAAATTTCTTTGGTTCAGAAAACTTGCGTAATTATATAAAATTAATTAAGATGCTGTAATACACAGATTCAAAGCAAATCTGTGGATAAATTGTGAGAATTTTTACAAATTATTTTAATGATGTGCACAAAACTTACACTTTTTAGTTTTCAAATAAATGTACTTTTTACCCGTTTTTGAGTTTACTAAGAATAGGATAAATATAAAAGTACCTTCGTGAGTTCACTAAATTTAAATAATTATGAACAGTTACGTACAAAAAGCACACACAAAGGAAAAAATGAATAGCTTTGAGTATCACATTAAGTAGTATGTTTTAGGGCACTAATATCTAATATTTTATGTTTTGAAATTTTTAATTACAAAAAATTAGAGGAATAAAAAATAAAATCACACATTTATAAGTAAAGACTTTAATTTAAATAACATAAGTATGAAATAAAAGTAAGCCTTAAAGTTTGGATGAATATGTAAATGAACTAATTTACCTAAATTGTTTGTATGCAATTAAATTTGATGAGTGCTAAAACTTTCAAAATTAAAGTGTTGAAAACGAAAAAAAAACATTTTTTACAAATGTTGTGACCATGGTTTGCGAGGAGTCATGGTCGGAAACTCTTTGGCTGACATTATATCTGACGAATATTGGGTTCAAGTCCTGAAGCCACTAAAAACCCTACGTATAGAGGGTCCGATGTATTTCAAATCTACTAGAGCTCACAAAATCCTCATGTCGACATGGTATGGAAATTTGGAGACCTGGATGCTAACTTAAAAGTCATTAGAGGGTGGTTCAAAATCAGTCGCTAAAATCTTTTGGGTAGCTTCGCAGTGTTACGTTAAGAAACAATCAATCAATCAATCTGAGAAACGTTTCTGAATTTCTTTCATAAAATAGTTGAAAAGTTTGGTAAAAATGACTTGGAAATTGTTTTTTGATCGCTTTCACAATTGTATTTTTCAAAAATAAGGCATCCAGAGGAGGATTTTTATTAAACCGATTTCTCAAAATTTTTAATTTCGTAATAATTGAGAAAAAAGAATTTTTTTGCTATATATAACTATTATGTCTGTATATTTTTCATATCTCTTAAGAAATCTGCATAATTCAAAAATTACTCATAATTTTTATTGTAAAAAGTTTTAGAATTGGAATTACAATAAAAAAAGTAAATAGGAATATGTGCGATTCCTACCTATAGTTTATCATTTGTTGTACTGAAATAAGCGAAAATCACGTGATACTTGACACCAAAAATCATAAAATATTAACGAAAAGAAATTTACTCTAAAAAGATCTTGTCTTCTCCTTCCCCCTGAAAATAATATAAATTTGAATAAAAAAAAACAAAGAGAAAAATAAAAAGGTGTATGAAGTGTTGAGTATTTTCCATTCCATAAATGTGAAACATATATATATAATAATATATTCCTACACAAACACAATACATTTTTCAGCCATTTATCATTTTCGTTTTTGCCACTTTTCCTGCATTTTTGAAAATTTTAAAATCTTTCAAATAAATCCATATAAACTTTTTCAGTGCACATTACTTTTTCCATTTTATGTTGAAAGAAGACACGTGGACAATACAAAACTTTTTCCCTTTGAAAAATTGTATGAAAATAGCCATCATGAAATCATTTATGTTTCTTCTTAATAAATGTAAAGCATATTTAGAATTCTATATGATGTCAAAGGCTTCCTTTTTTTTCTTTATTGAGTCTAATTAATGAAGAATGATGTTTCAATCGTCGTGAAAAATTGTTTTGAAATAAAGTTGGAATAATAGATCGAAATAATTTTATTTAAAATGTTGAGTGGAGCTAGCAAAGGAGGAAATTGAAATGAGATTATTGATTAACTTAAATATTAATTCTGTGAATAAGAGATCGAAATAACCGATCATCATGGCCACCAATTTTTAGCTAGCATTGTTTCTATCGAGTCGTCGGTTCGAGTCCTGATAACATCAAAGATACATTGTGTAAAGAGAAGTTCATACATCTTAATTTTGCTCATATCCTCACCTTGGAGTGGAGAGGAAGTTTAGAGAATAGGGGATCATGTACAGATGTTTTATCCTCGGTACTTGGCCGAGTTTAAATCCTGAGGTTTGTCGCCAATATTCCTCCTATTGTTTCGTAATGCGACCCAAATGATAAATTTATTAGAGACCATTTTAAATAAATTGTTCTGAAAGTATCTGAGAGCTATAATTTTGAATTCAATTCTTATCTAATAACTACACTTTCCAAGAATAAACTATATCTATCGAAAGTTAACGTATATTTTCACATTCATTTCAGTGTACATTTGCATTCAAGCTAAATTAATATTTTCCAAAAAATATACAATTCTGATTCCATTTCGAACTTTTCCTCAATCTTGGTTTTAAATGTGAATTTCATTAACAAAAATCATCTGTGTCAAGTTTTTCATCTACTACTATAGTATATTTATATTTTCTCAATCACGATTAAATCAATACTTCGGTTAAATCGATTCTGATACTCCGTGCAGCTCGGTATCGATACTTGAATTTAATGCAGAGGCTGTTCAACTTTCATTTTCTTCTTGGAAAGAAATATCTTCTATTCCCTGGGAGAAATTAATAAAAGCGTGAGGAGGCATCTGTGGCCCCAAAATATACAATTCAACGGTACTGGAGCGGCTGCAGGCCCAAGTTCGCAATAAGAGTCTCTTTATTGAGTTCACCCTGGACCTTGTCCGATAGGAGAGGAAGGTTTCAGAAAGAAAGTGGGCTGTGGTCACTTCTTACGCAAGTCTTCTTACAGGCTTCGCCTCTTTCTTCCTTTTGAAATGTAATTTCACACTAAGTGGAGGCATTTATACATTATTTTTATTATTAACGAGAATATATATGTATAAATTTTGAATAATTATATACACCATCTTTAATTTTGTAATTAACGAGTTCTTAAAAGTTGTGTAGGAAGGAGATATTTATGATAAATAATTATACTTACTTGAAAAATATGTTGCAAAAGATTAATCGAATAAAAAAGGGTTAATGAAAAGTTAAAGAGTACTATTTAACGAGAATTAACAATATTTATACATGCTCTACATATGTATATGATTAGGCTACTTGTTTGTTGAATATCTGGGAAACTAAAATAAAATTATTCCAAAATAAATTTTGAATTCTAGTGCAATAATTTTGAAATGTTAAGTAGAACTAGCTAATGAGTTTATTAATTAACAGAAACATTAACTAAAAAGGGGCTATATATATATATATATATATATATGTTCCATCAATAGAAATTTTTCACATAATTTTTTATGTTTAACTTTTAATGATTGTAAATATGAACAATCTCTGTATTTCGTATGTATTTATTGAGTAATTTATAACATGAAATATATATATATATATATAATTTTCACATCTATCACTGCCTGATAATTAGTCACATTATATCTGTTAGGCACACAGGCAAGAGTTTTTAAATATAATATTTCAGTGATGCATAGAAACTTTTGGAATTATTTATTAGATTATACTTTTTAAAATATAATTTAATGGCCTTGAATGTATTCTAAACATTTATTTCAAAATATTTTTTCTTGCTTTTTAATATTAAGGTGAATTATTACAATAGTAACCGTGATTTTGGGAGAATGTATAAACGAGTAACTATTTTAATATTAAGTGTCTAATGAATTATAAAACATACATATAAAATTGTTTTAAAAATATTGTTATAGTAAAAAATTCCTTTAAAGCCTTTTTTTCTGGCAAAAAAAATGAAGAAAGCATGACATTTTCAAAACATTCTTTTTTATGAAAAATACCTCTATAATAATAATAATAATAATTGGTCTATATATAGAGTTAAGACTAACTAAAGAGCTAAGAATGAACAAAAAGTTTTAAGAAATTCGCTTTTATTTCAGTGTTACCATCGTTCTAAATAATAACTGATGTTTTCTGTTAAAAATTCTTCGATTTGATTCATTAAATCCTAAATTACGTATTTCAAAACCTTAGTTAAGGCTATGTAAAGAAGTCTTAGTTATATATAAGCAAAATATTATTATTATAGAAGCGTTTTTCATAAAAGGAGAAAGGTTTTGAACAGATGTCATACTTTTTTAAACTTTGTCATATTTTTGTCTCCAAAAGATGTTTTAAATAATTTTTTATAGTTAAGATGTTCTTAAGAAATTTTAGGTGTATGTTCTAATTCACATTTGACACTATATATAAAAAATATTCATTACTACAATCTTGCAAAATCACGGTTCTGAACGTAGTCACCTTAATGTAAAAGCGTTTGTGAATAGCTTATGAAATTTAAAACTGTAAATTGAATTATAAGTTTTTGGTGTTTTTAATCTATCTATAGATAGATTTTACCCATAGAAAAAAAATTATGAGTGTCAAAAAATAGCAGTTTTCAACCCTTCATGTATTTTCTCAACTTAAAATTCATACGATTTCGACTATCGAAAATCATATTTTATTTTAACTAAATAAATTATAATAAATATTAATTATTACGTTTTTACTATATTTAATATTAACTTTTCTTCAAGATGAATAAAAGATCTTTAAACGTCAGAAAGGGAAGAAATAGCCATTGAAGAAATATTCATCTTTTTTATGTTGCCAATGATAAAAGGGGAAGTTCATAATTTTTAAATTGGCCCACTTTTCTTCTGAGCCTCTTTCTATAGGGCTTCGGTCAGAAGAACCAATGAAGTAGATAACAGAGTAACTTTTTCACACTTTTTCTGCTCTCAAGCCTTGAAAAAATTTCTCTCTTCCTTTTTTTCATCTTCAATTCTTCACTCCAATTTTAAAGCAAAAAAAAAAGTATCCTTCTTGACTTTGGCGGGTTTATAACTTTTACAATTTATCATAAGTTTGAAGTTCTCTCCTTTCCTGGAATTTTTTCCCCTCGATTCTTGCTGGTAAGTTATTTTGAAGGGCAGTTTGCGTAAAAATTGCCGCATTTTCTTAAAACTTTAAAAAAACACTTACGCTAGAAAAAATTATTGTACTTCTCTTTAAGGTGTTTTTTTAATAACATTTCTATTAATGCCTGACTAATGGTTAAAAATTAATTAGCATTATACTTATTACTGTATGAACCATCGAAAATCAGTATAGGATTAGAATGTAATTCAAACATTATTTTTAGAAGATTATAGGGTTTTTCATACATAAGAAAAATTCAAAAATGTCAACTAAAATATTTCGTCTATTTGAAAGTTATTTAAAGTATTAATGCAATAAGTGCGCTTATGTTTATAAAACCAATATTTAATATAGCCGCGGGACCTCGATTGGTCATCGTCACAAAGTTGTTGGTTCAAATCCTAGCGCCAGTAAAGCCCCAACTTGTTATGGCCATGGCAGCGTACTGGTCAAGGTATCGAACAACTCGTGGCTGGTGTGTCATGAGTTCCAAGCCTTGTACCGCTGAAGGCCCACCGTGCAGAACAGGCCCATGCACGTCAAATATATAGGCTCACACGTCCCCTAGTTGATGTGGTGTGGAAGTTAGGACAGGGAGGTGCCTCCCCAGATTTCGTCCTCGTCACTTGACCATGATTCAAAGTTACGATGTCCATCACCAAAAACCCCCATGTAGCTGAAACGTGAGATGAGAATTTCCCTCACACACACACACTCCGCCTTGTTGAGGCATGTTAAATCGGATGTGGTCCAAAGTCCTCTCGTTGGCTGTGCGGAAGTTTAGGAGAGGGAGTGTCAGTTCAAGTGTCATCCTTGTCACTTGGCCGTGGTTCAAAATTAAGAGGTCCGTCATCAATATCCCTCATGTAGTTTCACAGTGCGACGTAAATTAAAATAAAATCAAACCTATTTTTAATGTATGTAATAAATTAACGGCTGTTTTTGAAATCACATAAAAATGAATAATATTTAAAAAATTCAATAATTGAATTTTTCAAATTAATTTAAAGCTCAACAGTTACAATGACGAATTTAATGATAGTAATTTACGTGTTATGATAATTATAAAACAATGATGCTACCTATTGTATGACATATATAAAAAGATAAAAAAATAATTGAATTTCAATACTTATAAATAATAAAAATAAAAATGAATAGTGAGAGAGAGGGGGGTACATGGTTATGCAATCCTTTTTCCTAAGCGTTAATTTTTTTTTCAATTTTTACAATATTATTGGACCAGGATTTTATATAAATATTTTCATTCATAATATTTCTAGCATATTTTACATTAATAAATTTCAAATGAAAATCAAACTCCAATTTCAAATAGACTATCTAAAATAAAAAGTATATTCAAATACATAAAAATTATAATTTTTACCTTCTTGCTTAACATTACATTGAAATAATTTTTAGAAGCAAGTATGTAAGTACTTACTAACCTTGATTGCTTTGATTTATTATTATGGATGTTTTCGTACATAATAATAATTATATGTGAAAGTAAAAGATTTGAATATAAATTTCTTTATTACAAAATTTCTTTTAATGAGAATTATATATTATAGTGTTTTATTAAAATTTTCAACAACTCTTTGATCGAACATATGTTCTGATTAATTATAATTAAGGGAAATTAAAATTAATTTAAATAAGAATGCTGAATATTTTCATTTTCTTAGTAGTGAAATTGAAATTTCTACATGTAAAATGAAATAAAGGTCTAAGTGTTTTTAATGAAAAAAAAAGATATTTATTTTATTTTGACTGAAATTAAAACGTCTAAAAAATTGAGTGTGTTAAGGGGATGGTTAAACACATTTAATAATGAATTAATCTACAGAATATATTTTAGATATTTAAGTAAAACTGGAGGGGTACCCCCTTTCCACCTAATGATGAACTAACCCCCATTGTACAAATTATGCATTGGTTCTGCATGAGGAGAGACAAAATTCAATAATTGAGAGTCGTATCACTCTTTGAATAATCTCTAACATCAACCTTTCTGCCTATAGAACCATCTTTTGTCTTGAAATGACAGCAACTAACTCATTGTATGACAGTTTATTATAAACTATAGGATGATCTTTAAAGCTTGTATAAAAACACAGACTCTACTCTTGATCTTGGTTTTTATTTTGAATTTCATACAAAGTTCTATGATTTTCTGTAAGTGAATTTTAATTCGTAATTAATGGGTTATAAAATTTGCAACATATATCACGTTTAGCTATTTCTGCGAGTTCGTAAAAAGCCTCATCATCATCATAAATATAAGTTGGTTCGAATTAGGATTATTTTTCAGCAAATTTATGACAGCATCACGAAAAACTTTTTTTATACAGTGAGAGAGAACTGGCAGTTCTAAGTTCCAGTTCAATATCAAATAGAGGTCATTGAATAACAAATAGAGGTCATTTTTGTATTAAAAAGATATTTAACACGTTTGATTTTGAATGAAAATACTACGGTTGGAAAGAAGTCGGCAAAATTTTTTGATTTCTAATTCAGATTTAAAAAACAACTTTAAATTGGGATATTTTTATTAGTAATCTTCAGCATAAGCAAACTTTAACTTTCGATTTGTTAACAGAATTAAAAGTCATTGCAATGTATATAATGAGCATTAAATAAAGGTTAACGTTTCTTTTTTTTACATGAAAGAAAATCCTTAACCCATCTCATTTTATATGAGAAACTCAAGCCTCTGCTTGATATGGTTTAAAAAAAATCCACAGTTTCCTTTGATACTCTATTTTCGCAATCGAGTGTTTTGGACTTGGAAAATAAATACAAAAGTCCAAAGAGACGACGAAGAGAAAGAGAAGGAAGAAAAAAATTTATTCCATCTCTTTCCTCTTGCATCTCTCTTTACATTTCCTTCATCTCCATTTGGGCCAGATTACTTCCAAGTCCAAGAAAGCTAAAAAGTAAAATCAAGGAAAAGAAATGAAGGGAAAAAAAAGAGGAGGTAGGGCCGGTTTCAAATTTTTCCAAAGAAGAATTGGGGGGAAATGACTAACATTCAAAGTTTAAGGCGAAGTCCGAAGAATAAATAAAGTAAATAAAAACCAAAAGTAAACTCTTCCATGACCGCTTGAGTGATAGATCTATGCGTAGAGTGGACATTCGGGGGCTTTGGAAGCGCGTGACCAATAACCAGTGCACGATCTTGATGCCTAACCCTCTCTCTTCATTCTCCCTCCCCAAGTTTCCTTTCTCTTCATCTTACCAATATCCACTAGTAGGAAAATAAAGTTAAAGCCAACTTTTTTTTTCTTATTTTTGCTTCGTAACTTTGACTGTAACCTCAACTGGGTCGGCGTTGTTTCAAACATTAAATTTTGTGAGCGTGTCACATTTTTGTTCCAGATTTTATGAGTCCCCGGACGAAACCCGGACACTTTACTAAAAGAAATAAAATAGAAAATATTCTATATTTATATGTCTGTGTATAAGGGCATTATGTTAATTAGAAAGTGTATTTTATATATTAATTTTTTTTTAATTTTATTTTTGAAAGCATTTTTTTTTATTAAAATGTGAAGAGGGAAGACTATTTAGATATTTTCTATCATTATTTCCAAAAAATTCGTGCCTTATAACTATAAGCTCATAGTGCATTATACATTGAAAGTTTATACCTGTATATACTCTTATATACCTGTTATTTGTTATTCAAGAACTGAAAGATGAGTTAAATTTCATTTTTTAATTCTCATTCGACAAATTTAGATTATCTATCTTATTTGTTAAAAAAATAAAATAAATAAAAAAGGAAAATGCAACTTATAAAATGAAGAAATACATATTTTTCATTTATGAAATTCATCAAAATAATGGTAGTGGTTTTGAAACATTAAAAAAAAACTTAGTTTTAGTTAATTAGAATAGTTACTGGTGTTATGTAAGTTTTCAAATTAAAATAAATAGGATGCAATTACAAATTACATCCACATGCTTAAAATCAGAAAATCATTAAAAAATTATTTTCCATTAAAAATTAACACAAGATAAAAGTTAATAAAATCTAAAAAATAGAAATGATTTTTTACAAATTCTTAAATGATCTCGATTTAAATTAATTTATTTCCATATTTTAAATTAACACTTCCTTAAACTTTTCCTAAGTACAATTTGTGAAACAGATTCTTAATTATGAAAATAAAAAAATAATGTACTTACCAAGAGTGTTGAAGTAATTTTCCTAACATGGATTTTTTTCCCATATAACCTAAGGAACGAAATTATTTCTCATATACTTATTTAATATTAACATAATGTGTATAAATGTAATATAATAAATACACTTATATTTCTTAATGAATCGAATTCGTTAGATAATGCAAAAATTCAATACAAAAAAAAAATAATCAGAACCATATAAAAAAGATGAATTTTTAAAATTTTAAATTGGTTGATTTACATCTTATTCAGTAGTACTTTAAATAAAATTTTATTAATATATTACAGAAAAAAAAGACATAAGATTACAAGCACATTCGATAAAATCTCTTATTTAATAATAAATTTTAAGCTTTTAGAATTTTTAATTCATTATATATACAAGCTATGAAAAATCAAGGAGAGACCCCATGTATTAAAACTGGTAATATTTTAATATTTCGTAGAAAAAAAATCAAAAAGTTTTGGAAGTGCGAAGGTTAATTGGGTTTCATTGTTTTTAGGAAAAATATGATTAAATACTTCACCAATTAAATTAAATTGCTTCAGCGAAACAAGTATTTTAGAAGGGAGAATGTGTGTCTTAGACATGAGAATTCTAAGCTGTGAATCCTTATACTTTCATAAAAGTTAAACATCACTTTTTAAAAAAGATAGCATCTCTCCTGGAAAAAAGGCTGATAAAAGTCAAAGGAGAGTGTTTTTACAAAATTATAACCTTATAAGGTATCCGACTCTACGTTTGGAACCGTGATTTTAAAAAGGCGCATAAATGGATAATTTTCATGATATTTAGTGTCACTTAGATTGGAATACATGTATAAAATTGTTTTAAGAATAGTATTACAATAAAAAATTATTTAAGTGCAATATTTTGACAAAAAATGAACCCATTTTCAAAATATTCTCCTTTTGCGAAAAATGCTTCTATTATAATAATATTTTGCCTGTCTGTAGCTCAAACCTCTCTACAGAGGTTCAACTAGAATTTTTGAAATATATAACTTTGAAGTGGGTTTATCCATGTTTTACAAAAACAGAGGGGAGAAATTTTAAGAAAAAAACGCTGATAATTATTTCAAATGGTTGTAACTCTGAAAATAATGTGACTTTTTCCAAACTCGTAGTTGAGCCTCTGGACACAGGTCTGAGCTATATACAGGCAAAATATTATTATAATAGAAGCATTTTTCACAAAAGGAGAACATTTTAAAAAAAGGTTATTCTAAGTTAATTTTTTGCCGAAATATTGGACTTAGTTAATTATTTTTGTTAAAATGTCCTTAAAACAATAATATAAATGTATTTTAATCTAAGGGACACTAAATATCATGAAAATTATCCATTTATGCGCTTTTTTAAAATCGCGGTTCCGAACGTAGTCGGATACCTTAAATATTTTATCGTTTTGGTTTTTTTTTTTTTTTTTTTTTTTTTTTTTGATTTTTATTTTTTCTTAATTCAACTGAATCACTTCATTTTTAAATTATTCTAAAATCAATTAACTTATTAAATTTTTTGATTTTTTTTCTTTGTTTTTGTGCTGTAGTGTATAGTAACTGTATACATTGAAGCATATGTTATTTCACTAAGGCTTAATACACGTTAAGAGTTTTTTCCCTCTCTACAATTTCCCATAATAGTTTTTTACAAAAGCGTTACCACAGCTCTCAAAATGATACGGAGAGGAAGGAAAGGAAGGCTTTTTCCAAAAAGCCTCTATTTTCCCATAATCTTTCCTAGAAGCGGATATTATGTTTCCAATGTATTCTGGACAACCGAATGAAATTCAATGCGATTTTCTGGAAATATTTCAATCTATGAAAGATATAGGTATAATGTTATAAGTGTTTCGCTTTTAAACCAGCCTTTTTCTTCCATTTTTTCCCCAAAAGCCATTGGCCGAATGGGATGGGCCTCCGAGATGAAGCCGGCTGAGATAAAAGGTAACAAAAAGGAAATCCAACTCAAGAAAAGTTTATGATTTTTTTTTTTGTTTCTTATATTTGAATAATGCCTTAAAATCGTTCGCCTCCCATCGTTTCTTTTTTCGTACGCGAATTTTGTTTTATCCTTAACTAAATCCTTTATATAGAATTACGAGGGAAATGTTTTAAAATTTTTGGACTTTTTTTTTTTTATTTTTACATCTCAGACAATTTATTTGAGTTCTTTGAATTGTTTTAGATAATACAAAACTTCGCAAGATTTTTGTTGCATTTTGATACGATATTTCACTATGTATTAAATACGTTACGTCAATAATACATATACTTAATAATATGATTTACATTACTTAAATATTATGATTTTGAAAGTTGCTCCAATAGTTAAAACAAACCCTTGATGAAAATTTAGTGCAAATATTTTCAAATGCTCAACTAGCAGATAATCTTTTTACGGTTTCTTAGAGTACAATTTATTTATACAAAAGAAGAGTTGATCAAATAGCTTCCAATCTGTTCGATGACTTTTCGTCATCTTTCTATTGGCTAACGTTCACCCTGCAACCCCTGCAAGATTCTAGGGAGCTCAAAGCCTGACTGACGCCCTTTGCAAGATCTGGCTTGGGGCATGAAACCAACTTTTCAGGGGGGCCTCGAGTATTCTCCTTTACACCACTGCCTCTTTCTAAGAATGTGGCCGCGGTAGCCTAGTGGTCAATGTAACGGACTCGAGGCCGGCGTGTCATGGGTTTGCGCCTAGTCCTGCTGTAGACCCACCGTGTAGGGGAGCGATGCACGTTTAATCTGTAGAGAGCTCAAACGACCTCTCGTGGCTGTGATGTGGTAGTTAGGAGAGGGGAAGGAGTGCCAGCTGTGAGGAGTGTGTCGTCCTCGTCACATTACCATGGTTCAAAATTACGTGATCCGTCACCTAAGGCCCTCGTGCAGCTAAACAATACGACCCATCAATATTCACTAACTCTTTCTGATAATTCCATGATCATAGAACTTCTGGTCCTTACCAGCAATAGACTCGACCAAGTGCGGTTTGAAGTCATCGTTATTACTTAAATTTTTAAAAAGTTTCTTAAATATCGGAATTAATGAAAATTCGATGGTATAAAATCACAGCTGTAAAAGGGTTGCCACAATATTTCTCAGCCAAACTGCAATAATTTCGTACGGGGTGCTAAAGATGTATGTTGATACATGACCCTTGGATCATTATCCATTTCGAATAATATTATTGTAAACGGTATTTTTTGTTTTTTTCTATGCAAATCTCTTCTCTAAATTAATCTCCATATATAAATTGAAGTTGAAATGAGTTGATACTGCGAGTAACTGAAATTCAGTCACTCCTGCACATTCTTGATGATGATCGTGATACGATGTCTGCATTTAGGTTTAGATATCGATTTAATGTTGATTAAAATTTACATCTTAGTTTCCTCACTCTAGACTTTGTTACAATCAACTCCCTGAAGAAGAGGCTTATATATATATATATATATATATATATAATTTTCTATTTATAATAAGAGATTAAGGGTTCGGTGGACCATTAAAACTAATTTCTTAAATTTTCAGCTTAATTGGCTGAAAATGGAATGAATATAGTAAATGATTATTAGATTTCATAATTTAAATATATTTTTGAAAAAGTATTATAGACTGATTTTTTTTAAAAAAAGAAATAAAAATTTTTACATTTTTTTAAAAATGTACCTTGCGCATTAGTTTTTACGATAAGCACATAAATTTTGTTTTATATATAGATAATATACAACACAAAATATATCTGTGCATGAATTTTAAATTCGGAATAAAATTTAATGAAAACAAAAGATAAATTTTTTATGTCATATGAAATATTTCACCAATTATGACACATTCAAGGTATTCAAAACAACACAAATTATGATCCGTTAAATGTTTTAGAAAAATAATGCACAAATTTGTTTATTATATCATATTTTATAAGTTGTGAAAATTTCAAAGAGATATGACGTAATTTCAAACGCAGGGAGCATTTTAGGTAACAATGAAAAAGGGAAATTTACAAACTAAGAAAAGTGTATTTTAAACATTTATTTGAGTAAAATGAAAAAAAAACCCGTTAATTATTCACCAAAATGACAAAATTTTTTAACAAAATTACTCTATGAATCATAAGGAATATTATTAGTATAAAAAATCAAAGTAGCTATTTTGACCAAAATTTTACATTGTGAAGATCCACCATCCCTTTAAATGCAATTATATATATTTAAAAAAAGCTAATGAGTTCTTAGTTTAACTATGCATGAGCAAGTAGTACAATCCTTAGCACTTAGAAATAAGCAGAAAAATTGCCCAAAGAACCTGTAACAGTTCATTGAAAAGCTGGGTCTATGATGCATTAGATTGAAAAATGCTTTATAAATAATGTTTCATAACGTGCACTAAGAATATTTAGCTACCATTAAAAATATTTCATATGTAATAATTCAATACATTTTAGTGCAGGCTGTCAATTCTAGGATAGCCATTATAATTAAAAAAATAATAGGGTTGTATTCTGATGTTTTATTGTTACATTGAAAGTTTTTGTCAAAAATGGGCAGGAAACTACTTAGAGAACTAAAACCGGTTTTTTTAACATCAAATACTCGATATTTTTACGTTGTGACTTCTTTAAAAACTATGTAATATGAACAGAGAAATTATTAGGAAACCTTTAATGTTCTTTTTCTGTCAGAATTTTAAAATTTAAGACTTAAATTAAATGCTAAACACTTCCACAAAGGGGCTGTGAAACAAAATTGGTTCCCAAATGGGAAAGGTTCAACGTGAGTTGCCAAAACTTTCTTCTATCTAATCTAATATCGTGGCTCAAAGCCTTTTTCGTCCGGTTAGTTAGTCCACACAAAAACTTTTCCACCTTGTTATTTCCATATATGCTCTGGAAAAAGGAAAATAAGGCCTTCTTTATGAAAAGAACTGGAAACCAAAATAAAATATGGACACCTAAAATAGGGGAAAAAATGCAAAAAGGGACTAAAAAAAATGCAACTACTCTCTCTCCTTCGTTCTTTTCCATTGATCGCGTGCATCAAAACTGACCAAACTGCTTCAGTCCCCTTAGACTGCAAGGGAAGGGGGTTTCCACGCACTTCAACCCTCATTTCAAAACTTTTCCCTTTTACTGAATTTTTTTCCCTTTTACTTTTTAGCTATTTACTCTCTTCTTTAGCCTTTGCCTTGGAAAAAAGTCCTTAAAATGAAAAATAAGAGACTAAAAAAAATACGAGGGACTTCAGTTGCATTTACCAGGGGGATCTCGTTAGCTCTAGCACTTGGGGACCTAGTTCGGAACCCATTAGTGAACAACAAGACTTTTCTGCAAGTCTATCTTATTCTCTTCTCTTCGACCCCCCCTCCTTGATTTCATTCTCTTTCCGACTCCTTGGATATTTTTTCTCCTCCTTTTCTTTTTTCTTGCTCTTCCCATTCAACATTTTCGAATTAAGAGAGGTGCAGAGATCAAATGGGACCGGCAGGAATGAAGAGTTTAGAAGAGAAATAAAAGAGAGAGAGAGAATTGACGGGCACATCAAGAGAAAGAGGGGGGGCAAAGGGGGTTGTGGAGTTTTGGGACTGCAACTGATTTAGCGGAAGTAATTAAAATTACTTTACTTTCTTCTGCCTTTCTCTCTCTCTTTTTTTAGTTTTCTAAAAAGGTTTCTTCGAAAAACAATCATTAATCATTCTTAGATTCGAATTCCTTCTATATACCTAACGAGAGAGATCGAAATTAATTGATTTACTTTAGCTATTCCGTCTGCTTAAACTCTATTTAGTTTTATTCATCAATCAAAGAAAATATCATTAAAACACTCAGTAGTCCAAGTTAAGAATTATAATATTTGTCAGCAGTATAATATTTTCAACAAATCTGATTTCTATTAAATTATGTTTGTAAAACTTTTTATTGTTATACGTGAAAAAGTAGATTAGTTTTAAGTTCGAAGTAAGTATTCGGGTGCTTCGCGATTAAAAGAATATAGAAAATTAAGTAAAAAGATATATCTTTTCTTTGAATGTTACGTATATTCTCCTGAAAATGAAGGGGGAAATAATATCCCGGTTTCTTCATAAACGTAAAGACTGATGGACATTCTTATGGCATGAGCCAACTGGGTGCGAGTACAGGTTCACCCTCTTGGTGATCATGATCCGGATAATTTTATAACGTTTAAATATTATTCTCGTACATTGTCTCCGAAAAACAGAGAATTTTAATCTGCACATCAACTGGCAAAAGTGGTAAGACCATTATTATGTTATGACCGTTGTCCATGTCTCTAGGCCTGGGTCTAATACCATAAACAATCATTCAACTCATTTAGTCGAAATGGGACCATCAGTAGAGCTGGTTTGGGCCTAGGTTTTTGAGATTGTGAGTCGTGCGCATTTGTTCCAAATTACCGTTTGAATAAGTATTTGGCAATGCATGCTATATACTGTCTACTGTTAAAGATCTCAGGTGGGGCTTTCTTTTGCATAGGGGCTAAGGACCACACACAAAAAAATCTTAATTGCTCTGTGCCTCAAAGAGCCTCAAGACATCCTAGTAAAGAATGTTTATGATTCTGAGCTTCTAAAAGTACTTCCATTTGCTTGTTTTCACAGTGAGTTCAAATGCTGTTGAATCGTAGTTAAACAGATAAGTGGCAGCGGTAACCGAATGATTATGGTTGCTATCTTAAGGGGACATGGTACGATTTAAGCAAAAAATTTTAATTTAAGGATTTTCAAAATTTTTTTGGTTGCCTCCTATGTGTGTATACTATGTAAAACAGATTTTGTGCTCAAAATTTCATAAAAAGTTAATCATTTAATATTTTAAGGAAACAACTTAAAATTTGTGAAGTGATTTTAAAATGCTACTCTTCCTACAAAATCTTACGTACACGCATGCAATTTGATTTACAAGTACATCCAACTATGTATAACAAAAGTTGGTATGGGTTTTGCGATAACACGATTGGTACTTGTACAATACTTCTTTCTTTTTTTGAATCCTCATTGAAAATTTCTTAAGAAATTTGCGAATTCTAACTTCAATTATTTTTTAAAAAAATAAGTATTGCTTTGATTCAAAAATGCATACCAACTTTTGTTACATGTACTATTAACAATAAGTAAAAAAAATTCAAAGCATTAGGCACAATAGAAAAAAAAGCCTTAGCATTTTAAATGAAGATAAACTAGTTATTTTACCTTTCTGAGATAAGTTAGTTTAAAGTTTTGATTTGCCATAGGGATTTGAATAAAAATGAATGTAAAAGCAATCATAATTCGGCGTTTTTTTAGGTTAGAGTTTTTAGATTTTGTGAGGTTATAGAGAAAAGTATATAAAGAATAATTTAGGCTAGAAAAAAATAAGATTTGATTTTTTGACCGATTTTTGTCAATTGAATCGTACTGTGTCCCCTTTTAAAGCTGCATTTGTTTTTGTTAAGTCATAGGTGAGAGGCATAATGCCATTGAAGGATTTGTCACTTTTAAATTTGGAGAACGCAGTGCCACACAGCTCAGGTGTCATCCACGACACTTGACCATTAAGAAAACTATTTTTTTTAAAAAAAAACAAAAATTGTAACTAAGTTCTATATAATGCATAATTCCTACTCTTTTAGAAGCGTCAGTGAAATAGAATGGCTGCAGGTTTTACTCACATCAAAATTCGATTAAATATAGAGAATTCCAATTTCTAATATTATACCCTTCATTTAGAAACCTTTGTTCTGCAAGACAGGTTCATGGTAGTCACTAGCAATTATTAAACTTGTTCTTAATTTAGTATTGATAAATTAATTAGCAAATATATTTATTATCGTATTGTGTTGTCAGTGTAAATGTGTGTATTTAATTTTTTATTATGTAAGAATGTATGTATTTTGTTTTACTTCCTTTCAGTATATTAATTTTTTAAAATAATCTTTTATTTCTGACTTTTCAATATGTTCGTGCCCCCCCCCCTTCCACGTAGGATTAGCACACCTCCCTATTTTAGAATAACTGATTTAATAAGTTTAATTTTATTTAAACATTTTCCATCACTTACGTCCATAAATTAGTACAAACTGTTGTTTGAAATAAGTTTTCGTTTTGAAGCACAGTTTCTGTGCTCTCTGATGTTCCCTAAAATATTTAAAAACCTGCATTTTTACATTTTTTTTTATCTTTCTATAACTTATCATTTGGAAAATATTAATAAAAATCTCAATTTTTTGTAGAGTTAAAGTTAAACACAGAACAAAATTCTAGTGATATCAATTAGCAGCGACTCAATCAACAAGATAAAACAGAAAAGATTTTACTAATTTTAGCCAAAAGAAAGCGCGTTGTCATCGAATACATGGTGCAACACAAGTCCTTTTATCAGAGCTCATTTGACGATACATGTCAAGCAGTGATTTTATTTTAAAAAATAAATAAAAAAAAAATTCGCTAATTATCGTATTTGAATGTATCATATATCATTTTAAGCATAAATATATGAAATTTCAGCAAATATAAAAAGTGGAAAAAACGATATTTTTCTGAAAATTCATGTGCCTACAATATATCGAACATTTAATTACCAATGAACATTTAATGATCTCGTTGAAAAATATTGAGTCAGCTAAATTTTATTATAGAGAAGAATTTTGTCTCAGATTTTCGAAAAGCTGATATAATTTCCAACGTTTGCCTTCTTTTTACGTTTTAAATGGTATTTCAATCTCTGTGTGTCTTTTAAAATGTGTTCGTGATTGCAAGAATTCAGTATTATGCTGTTATATTATATATTTTTTTAAGAAAAAAATGTTGCTCTGAATTTTTTTTATCCTGGAATACTATTCACACTCAGTTCAAGGAGTGGTAGTGAGATCTCAGCTTTATTTCAAGATACTCCAAACTAAGATTTTAATTTCCTTTTTTTTAAATATAAAATTTTTCTTTTTAATTCCAAATGGATTATTACCCTTCTATCTTTTTGAGAACTAGAAGTAAAAAATAAAGTTATTAACTTTCCATTCGCTTAATTTTTAACAGAAGATTAAACCACATTCATTTAAATCTTATTTCATTTGTACAATATATCAAGTAGAAACGCAGAAATTTTTAAAAGGGATCAAAATGACTAATAGTTAAGAGAAATACGACACAATAATTCTTCTACATTTATACATCGGTCAAATAAATATTTTTGAAAATAGAAAAAAAAAAAAAAAAAACTAAGAAAATGATAAAAGAATTTAATTTGTTAAATAACAAAACGAAAAATCTCTAAAATTAAATAATTTTAATTTTTTAAAAATATTCCAATATGCAAACTATTTACTGCACTTTTCAGCTTAAGCAATATAAGCATAATCTGTATATAATATTTTACATGTTATTTCATATTTTTAATATCTATGGTACTAAAAATACGTATAACAGTGCAAAGAAACTCAATAAATTGAATTTTAAAACAGTTCAAGAATTTAAAACTAAAAAACAGAAAATTTTTATTCAAAAAAATCAATTCGAGCTCGGCAGTTCTTCAATATCCGAACCCATTTTTTCCTTGGCCATATTTCAATTCTTTATACCCTGGGCTCTCTCGAAGGTGTTTTTCTCTTATTATTATTTAGTTTTTAGTGCCCTACCATGTCCAGTAAAAATTGTCCGTTACTATAGAAGAGCGACTCTTTTACCTGGTTGCCATGGCGACCAATCTAAATCCCAAGTAATACACGAAGAAAACGTCAAAGTTGTCAATAGCAACCGCACTTTTAATAACTAGGGATTTTCGCCTGGACTCTCTCTTGCAACTTCTTTTCTTTTTCTTTCTCTCTCGCGTCCGGTGGGATTTCGCGAGAACAAGTAATCACGTGGACAATAAAAAGAGCGGAAAAAAATGGGAAAATTAGATGATTTGATTAGAATTCTAAATTTAGTTATTCTGCTGAGTAACTTCAGTTTTGGAGATTCTTTTTTAATTTGTTTATATTTTTAATTAATGGAAACTCTCTTAACTGTTTTGATTGCTTGTCAGTATTGATTTTTAGATTGATTTCTAGTATATTATAATATTTAAAATAAAAATAAAAAGTGTAAATTGTTCAACATATTTTTGTCTTAGTTGAGCCAAAATTGTTTGTCATTTTAAAACAGCACCAAAACTTTTTCGTCGGCTCTGGTAGTTTAGAGGCAGCGGGCCAGCTTCGTAAGCCTAAGGTTGCGGGTTCGACCCCAGCCGCGGTAGCCGAGTGGGCAAGGTATCGGATCGTGGCTGGCCTTGTCACGAATTCGAGCCCAGTACCACTAAAACCTCGCCGTGTAGGGGAGCGATGTACGTTAAATCTGTCGAGAACTCAAACGTCCTCCCTTTGGTGTGGTAGTTAGGAGAAGGGGTGCCAGCTCAGGTGTCGTCCACGTCACTTGACCATGACTCAAAATTACGCGGTCAGTCGTCAAAAGCCCGAGTGTAGCTGAACAGTGCAACGTTAATATTCACTCCCTCCCTCACTCGACCCCAGCTGGAGTCGATAGACTTTCTTGATGCGAAAATTGTAGGCACGGATGTCTTATGATTAAGTGGTATGCAAAAGATCCTTTGAATATCAATTTGGCTCTGGTACTCTCGGCAAAATTAAGTTACAGCATATTTACCACCCGATGAGAGCTTGAATTAAAAATTAATTCAAGCGTCCAAATTGGGTAACTAGACTGCCACTAGATGGTGCCACCAGGAAATGGCTCTTAAGTTTGGGGCTTGTCGGGTCTGCAAAGGCTAAGTTGTTAAAATGCAGCCCCGTTGGAAGAAAATAATAATTCTTTCAAAGACTGATTGTTAATCAGTGTCGTACTCTACAATACTGTAGCCATTGGCGGCGGATCTCGTAATTTTGAATCATGGTCAAATGATGAGGACAAGACTTGAGCTAGTACCCCCTCTCCAAATTTTCACAGCTCGCTTACGTCAGGTAAATTTATTAATTAATTACTCACGTTGTACTCTAAAACAACATGAGTGCTGCTGGGATACACAACGCAATCTTGAACCTTAGTAAAGAGACTGGCTTTGAGCCTCTAAATATAATATGTTAATAAGATTAGTTGATAAAATATTTAGTAGTAAGTTAAGTTACACTTTGTTTTAAATTTTAGTAAGTGTCATGGTTTAATAAATGTATAGAAATAAGTGTACAGGAATGATTCTTCAAAATAAGAATCATTTTAATAAATGCTTTGGTTTTCACATACTAAAAATAAATTGAATCAGTTTCGATGCCTTTTTCGAATCCTTAACATGATTGTGTTAACGAATTAATCAATTAATGTGATTTAATTTTGTAAATGATTTTAGAAAATTATATGATCTTCTTTTCGTTATATATATATATAATTTGATATTCCTATTCAAATACCAGATATCAAAATAGTGCCACACTTCAGCTAAATATTTAGTAAATATGTATATAAATTATTATGTTTGTTTTTTTAAATTGTTAAGTATAATTTAATTAATGATAATGGGAAAAGTTAATAAAATATTTTTCTTTATTTTTCTTTATCAATATTCGTATTGTCAGGTATCTGTCAAGCAAAAAAAATAACAGTTTATAAGTCTAGAGATAGATTTTATGTAAATAATTATGTAAGTTATATTATTAATTTAAATATTTAGGCAAAATACTGAAGCTAAAAAATGGTTTCCTTAAAATCCTTTAAGTTTTATTAAAGTAAATATTTTGTGTAAAATATATACAATAATAAAACTCATAACGTAAAAGAATGTTAAATTTATAAACATCAATAGCTTATTTATAACAATCCTCTCAACAAAAAAATTTAAAAGAATTTAATCGATACCCAAAACTTAAAACCAATATTTCTGTTACATTCGGTGCAATAAATAAAAATTTACTCCACTACTAGCTTCCCACACTTAAAGTTGGGAAAAAAAATCAAATATTACACAATTCATCTTTGCATTAGCTTTTTTCCTATGCATGAGCTAAGTCTGCAAAGAAATTCAATTTTTGAGCCACTTTGGAATTTCATAATGGAATATAGCACCCAATGCTATTCGAAATCCGTTTCTCGAGTCCGTGTTCCAACATGTAAAGAATAAAAGGCAAGAAATGGCTTTTGTTGCAAAGTGTGTGTGATCGATCATCTGTTTTCTTGAGGAAACATCGTCACGTCCCCTAACAAATAAATGGAGGGAACACATTTCGTGACATCGAAATGAACAGATTTAGGCTTAAAAATATTATCTCAGATTACCTATTGGAAAGAAGTAAATTGCAGTTCAAATTACTTCTAGAGTTTTCATTTTCTTTTCGTATTAAGGTGACTGACTACGCTCGAAACTGTGATTTTGAAAAAGAGTATAAATTGATAATTTTTTGATATGTAGTGCCGGTTGTGTGAATTAGAAAGTATATATAAAAAAATTTCAAAAGTATTATTACACATGAAAATATTTAAATGCAATTTTTTGACAAAAAATCAAGAAAGGATGACATATTTTTAAAACATTCTAATTTAAAGAAAAATAATTCTGTAACAATAACACTTTTGCCTTTTTTATGTGTATTTAAGACTTTTCTAGAGAGTCTGAACAAGGATTTTTGAAATACATAATTTAGAAGTGGATTTTTAAATATTTGATTTCATCAGACTAGAAAAATTTTAACAAAAAACATCCGTTATTATTTTAATTGACCGTAACTCTGAAAATAATACTATTAATTCAAAAATTTTCCTTTAATGCCGCTACAGAAGTCCTAGTTATATATAGATAAAATATTTCTATTATTGAAACCCTTTCATAAAAAAGGAGAATGTTTTGAACATATCGTACATTCTGCAGTTTTTACCAAAAAATTTCGATATAAATATACTTTTATTGTAATAATATTATTAAACCAATTTCATATGTATATGCTAACTCAACTGACACTAAATATCAGAAAATTATTCACTTGTACGCTTTTTCAATACCACGGTTTAGATCATAGTTAGCTACCTCTTTATAACGAAACTCTGTATTACGAATTTTTCTATACAGCGAACTTTTTCCTGGAACCTTGAACATTTCACGATTTTCTTCGTAAAATAACCTCTCTATAGCGAAGTGCATTTTCTATACAACGATCTTTTTCTTTTGTGATTCAATTTTTGTTCTCCCTTTTTTTTAAAAATATTCTTAAATTTAAAAATATTAAAGTTATTCTCTTTTTAATACATTTTATGGTGGTCATAAATATTGAACTGGCTTTATTAGATCTTAACTCGCAGAGAGCAATAGAGTTCTGGGGACGTATCGTCCAAGAAGTGCAACCTTTAGCCCCCATTGACCAGTTCACTAGAAGCATCTTCGATATCCTCTTTCACACTCAGTGGAGTGTCCCGTGTTCTAACTATAAAACAATGTATGTTTAATATTACTTATATGCTTTAAATTATAAAATGTCCTTAAAATTCATTAATTTTAGTATAAAATTATTTTCTTAGTATAGAAAATACAGTGAATTCTACGTCATTCTTTTTCTTGTTTTCCTTGCATTTTTTCTTTCTTTCTTTTTTGATGGGTGAGATATATGAAATAAACATTTATTAATTTAAAAAAAAGGTGTGAATAATTACTTTTTTTAATATATAGTGTTTATGAATTTAAAATTTGTTTTATGTGGTTTATAAAGTATAATTAAAGATGAACCTTTATATAACGAATTTTCCATATAACGAACTTTTTTCCGGGATTTAACGACTTCGTTACATAGAGGTCCGACTGTACTTTAAAAATGGAATATATTCATTTTGTACATTATAAATGCATTTACAAATGTATTTGACTTTCTGATATGAATTTTTATATATTATCGATAAATGTTGTAATTCATTTGATGCGTAAAATGTATTCCAAGTGACTTATCACTTTATGCATATTGATACACATCATAAAAAAACTATAGTTAAGTAAATCATAATATAAAGAGCAAGTATATTAAGTGGTTTGTACCAATTTATGTACTTGGTATTTCCATTATAATTTGCATAACTATATATCATCATCCTTTCTAATTTAGCTTTAAGACAAGCAACGTCAGACTTCGCGATAACATCGCAATTCATTGAATAATATTTTAAGAATCTTTAAGAATTGGATTTATTAGTGGTGTGCGTTATGCGGCAATGTGATTTAATTTTTATTTATTTATCCTTTGCTCATATTCGCATTTGTGTTATTTAAATTGAATTCAGTCTCTAGTTTTGAAATATATTGTTTGATTTGCCTGAAACAGAACCCGAAAAAGTGAAGTACATGGACTAGATTCTGTTTTAGATTAATAAATATTTGGTGTTCTACTTTACGGTTTTTTTTTCTATAGTTTATTTATATCAGTTTCAACAATAAGCTAAGCGATGTATTTCAAAACGATATTAATATTAATTTTTGTATCGCAAATAAATATAAACAATAAATAAAAGTTAAATATTGAGGTTTAACCAATAGCGCAATATCAGCGTTCACAACATATTAATATTTCAAATAATTTTTAGAGAAATTACTCACTGTATTATGCCTAAAACAATGTAGAAAGTGAATAAATTTAAGTATTAATGTTTAATAATTTTTTAAGTTATCTGCCTACGTTTCTGAATCCATGTTTGGCTAAAATTTATATATATATATATATATATATCTTTGGTATTTTGTGTAAAAAAAAATCCATTAGTCAGAAAGAAAAAATTTGATAAGAGAAATAACGAGGTAGGCCCGTGATATAAAAGGGGTAAATTTTAAATATCTGATATTAAGCATTTTTTTTAGTAAAATAAGAATTAAAACTTTTCATCCCTTTTATGAAGATTGTATTTATTTGCTTTTTTTTTGGTATCTCAAAACTTTATGAAAGTATTTCCTTAATGTTTTGTATAGATGTTATTTAAAGTTTGATAAAGGTAATGAACTCAGGATTTATCGAATATAAATAGTTTTTTTTATTTTATTTAAACCTTTCATTGATACGAACACCTTGCATTTGATAAAATTTGCTATAAGAAAATGTACAATGAGTCATAACTTTTTGGTAATGGTAAATATATTTTAGAATTTAATTCTTTGCCTTTATATAAATATGTTCAGTATGTTGTGTAAAAAAATAATTTAAGCGTAGGGCTTTGAATTCCACGTAGAGTGTTTTGAAATTCGGTATAATTTTCATATAATTTTACCTAAGATACCTCGTTTTAAAAAGTTTAAATTGTTATATAATTTCCTGATTGGTGCTTTTCCTTCATTTAAGTCATAAGCCCCTGCAAAATATAGCATTACTAATAGCATGACATTTTAGAAAATTTATCTCCAAACGTAGGCAAATACTGATCATTTTTATTTTTGGGAGGGCATGTTGGACAATTTTCAGTATTTATGCGTCATTATTAAGAAAAAGAATAATAATAATATAGTTTTCTCTGAATTTGTACGTTTAAGAAATATAATTTTATAATAATTCTCTACCCCCTCCCCCCAAATGTAAAACTCAAATTATAGTAAATGCTGATAAATATTTAAAACTAAAGAATCAAGCTATAAAGCGAACGCAGCATAAATTTTAAAAGTGGAAAGATAATTTAAAACAAATATTTTTATAAAAATCTCTTGAAATTTTTTTTTTTCGTAATATAAGTATAAATTTGGAGAAAATATTTAAAAAACCATATAAAAGTTTTTAAATATTATTTGTTCGTTCGTGTTTTCAACTGATACACCTTATTTTAAATATCAATTTTTTTATTGATCCACCATATATGAAAGAAAATAGTTCTAACTATTTAATTCACTGTCTTTTAATGACTTAAAGGCTATCTGCTAACAGTTAGAAATATAAAAAGAATCTAGATTTAAAAAAGACTCAGATAATTTTAGATAGTATAGAACAGCGATACTAAACCTGCAGCCCATCATACATTTTTAAATGTTCCGGTCATGGTCCATTGCTCTGAGAAATTCATTTATTTATGAAAATTTAGTGGAAAATTCTTTGTTAAGAAATCAAATACATTAATTTTGTTTTGCGCTGTCGATGTCGCATGGGTGCGAATTGATATTTTTTCCCCTTATTAGTGATAATAGGTGACAGTGGAATAGCGACCCTTTATGAGTTGAACTAATTGTTAAGTATCTTTCATATCTTGTAAGCGAAAAATATTCGAAGAAGATATGTTGTTTCAAGAAGTTTGTGAAGTTGACTATTTTGTTGAGAAAAAGAATCATGGATCAGTAATTATTTGATTTGTCACGAAAGTGCTGTACTTAAAAAATACCAATAAACAGGAAACGCATTCAGTGAAAACTTTTCCTCGAAGATCTCTTTTAAGAGGTAATAAATAGGATGTCTTGAATAAAAAAAAATCTTTACAACAGCAGCCTAGTGTTTTGTCAGTGGTAATGTCACAGCGGTAACAAAGACATCCTATGAAGTTTATTATATTATTGGTAATCATATGAAACATTTACTGATGCAAAAGTGTGAAGAAGTGTTTCTTAAATACTTTTAATTTAGTGTTAATGACAAAAAAATATAAAACATAATCATTAAAGAAGAAAAACAGGAGTTATAATATTTCGATCAATTTCCCACATTTTAAATTTCCATTGTTATCTTAGTCTTAAAGTATATCTCCTCCCCCCTGCATTTATCCTCATGTTGTGGCCCGTTTGAAATAACTAACATATGTACGCGGCCCAGCAGAAAAAAAGCTTGAATACCCCTGGTATAAAAATGTTCATACAGAAAGCATATGAAAATTGTGTGAAGACCAAAATTTATGTGTAGTTTATTCATATTAAAATAGGATATAATTCCCACTACTGACTGGAAAATAGGCACTGTAAAATGTGCGAAAGTACTTCTATTAAAAATTTACCGCGTAAACTAAATCAAATAAAGGATTCTATATAGTACACAAAGAAAAAATGTTTTTAAAATACACACATGTCACTCTGTGCATTTATCTTATCTATGATAATGATATGATACTTGCAGTTAATATTTTATTTATCAATCAAATGTTTTTCTTCAACTTCTCTTTTGATTACGGACTATAGTGAATATATATGTCGCAGGAAAATGACGAAATTAGGAATCTCATCAAATCTCTAAGGGAGATGATCACTTGACGGTAGATGTTAAAATAACGTCTCTTCAAGGTGATTTTCCTGATAAAAGTAAGGGATTTGAAAGAATCCCTAAGCTGTTTCAGTGAAATGATGAAATAATATTGTCAAGAGTTTAAAAGTGTTTATTTAACAAATAGGGTGCATTATTAAACGTAGAAGTAATACAACAATAGTCAATGAAATACAAATTATTTATTCGAAACTAATTAACAAATAATTAGAAAATTATGGCTTTATTTGACGTATAACATCTTTCCTCTCGGTTGCTTACGCACTAAAATGTCAATCCTTACGTTAATCCTATGGTGCCATTTTTTAAAGATATGGGGTTGATATTTAGGGGATCGATAGTACTACCTGTATGGTTAGGAAGTACATGGACTCGACCCCCACAGGTGTGTCTCCCTTTGTATAGCATTTTACCAATGTAGATCTTGACTAGTTCGTTTCATAATTTCGCTGAAACAGTTCAGGGATTTGATAAAATCACTTACTTTCATCAGGGAAATGACCTTGAAGAGGCGTCATTTAAACATCTACCGTCAAGTGATCATCTCCCTTAGGGATTTGAGGAAATTCCTAATTTCGCCATTTCCCTGCGACATATATACTATCAAAACCCAAATAAATAGGCTAGCACTGAATGATTTCAAAATTCATCGTTTATTTATAGAACACAAAATTTTAGTTCTAAACATGCATTCTCCAGAAAGAAAGTTCGAAAATAAAATTACCAAGAGGAAAAAGGAGAAGAAGAAAAAATAAGCACGATTCTAAAAGCCCATTTCTCTGCGAAGAGTAAAAAAAGAGACAAAACCCCCGTAATCTATAAAACAAAATCTGAATCCGCCATGATATATTTCAAAAACAAAAGCCTTTCTTGTCTGGAGATATATTGCCATGGCTGGAGCGTCAGATAGAGAAGTATCTTTCCAAAAACAAAATCTCTATCGCTCTCTTACTATCACTTTTCGTTAACGTGGAACAATTTCGAATCCATCGATGTGACTGTCACACCTAATTGCGTCCGGTTCCAACCGGTTCCGTCGTGACATTGGAGCGCTTCTCTCTGCATGCGTAACTTGGTAAATGGATAAAACGTCCGCGTCACTGGATAAATGTCACTCAAAGTACGTTTTTTCGTCTGTTTCGAGCTCTCTACTTGCTTTATGATTCCTATTGTCCATTTATTTATTTTGTTGCCTCCATTGTTCTCTCGTGTTCCTTTTCAAAAGCGAATGCGAGTTGGATGTCAGCCAAGTTTCAATCGGATTCTTTTTTTTTTTTTTTTTTTTTTTTTTTTAAAAAAAAGTGAAGTTCGAAAGTCGGTAAATTATTTTTCATCGAGTTTAAATTGATTGTGTAGGGAACATAAAAATGATGTCGGTACAGGAAATCGGATATTTTTGACCGATTGTTATTGTTGTTGTTTTTTCTGTTATTGTGGGACATGTCTCTTTTTTGCTGTGAGATCAAGTGTGTTCATGTTTGATAAGTATCTGAAATTGGGTGAATAATATGTATGCGAAAAGTTGTGTGCTCTCGGGCGTGCAGATATACTTATGTAGATATAATAAATCTGATTTTAGAAACTGATCTTTCTTCGTAATTTTTGCTTAATTAAGGGGACACAGTACGATTCAATTGACAAAAATCGGTAACAAAATCAAATCTATTTTTTTTTTAGCCTAAATTATTCTTTACGTACTTCTCTGTAACCTGACAAAATCTGAATGCTATAAACTTAAGAAACGCAGAATTATGTTAGCTTTTACGTTCGTTTTTATTCACATCCCTATGGCAAATCAAAACTTTAAACTGACTTATCTCGGAAAGATAAAATAACTAGTTTGTCTTCATTTAAAATGCTAAAGCTTTTTTTTCTATTGTGCCTAATGCTTTGAATTTTATTTTTTTTACCTGTTGTTAATAGTACATGAAACAAAAGTTGGTATGCATTTTTGAATCAAAGCAATACTTATTTTTTAAAAATAATTGAACTCAAAATTTATACATTTTTTAAGGAATTTTCAATGAGCATTCATAAAAAGAAGTATTTTACAAATAACCAGTCATGTTATCAGAAAACCCATACCAAATTTTGTTAAATATAGTTTGACGTATTTGTAAATCAAATTTCATGCGTGTAAATATATTTTTGTAGGAGTAGCATTTTAAAATCACTTCACATATTTTAAGTTTTTTCCTTAAAATATTAAATGGCTAACTTTTTATGAAATTTTGAGCAGAAATTCTGTTTTACATAGTACACACACACATAAGAGGCAACCAAAAAATTTTGAAAATCCTTAAACTGAAAATTTTTCCGTAAATCATATCATGTCCCCTTGTAGTTAACAAATATTAATTGAATAATCTCTCATAATGAAAATCAGTGGCGTATACAGTCCTGTCTTATGGGGGAGAGTTACATTCTAAAAAACACGTAGACAAAACCATCGAGGGGTAAAATAAAAATCTGTTGTTCCATGGGGTTTGATTCCCTCCTACCTTCTGTACGCCACTGATGAATATGAATTTTTTCTAACACTTGCTTTATATATATATATATATCCTATATTTCTTTACAGCTCTCAGACCATTTTGGAATTTAAAAGCAGTCTTTGAAACTTCAACCTATATTTTTCAAATGAAATTCCAGTTAAAAGTTTGTGGTCGCGGTAGTCGAGTGGTATAGGTATCGGATCGTGGCTTGCCTTGTCACGAGTTCAAGCCCAGTACCACTAAAGACCCGCCGTGTAGGGCAGCGATGCACGTTAAATCTGTCGAGAGCTGAAACGCCCTCCCGTTGGTGTGGTGTGGTAGTTAGGAGAGGGGGTGCCAGCTCAGGTGTCGTCCACGTCACTTGACCATGGTTCAAAGTTACGTGGTCCGTCGCCTCGAGTAGCTGAACAATGCGACGTTAATATTCAATCAATCAACCAGTTAAATGTTTAAAACAGAAATAGCAATTAATAAATCTGTTAACTGTAATTTTCAAATGTATGTATCAATGGTTTGATAAATGTTCATATTAGTAATTAAGCTACATAAAGCAGCTGTTTGGATATAATGATAGTAGATTAAAATACATTAATATATTACTTTATTATATCATAGATAAATCAGTGTATCACCATTAAAATTTATAAATAATATCACATGGTCTTCCAATTTAAAAAAAAATGTTTATTAAACTTGTTTTAGGATCATAAATTTACCTGAAAATGTCCTAAGGGGGTATTTAAATTTACTGGTGTATATATTTCCCTTGTATGTATTGGTAATATAGTATGTGTGTGTGTCTCTCTGTATTATATCTGTGCACTTTCATTTAATAACAAAAAGAATCTGTTTGTTATACTTATTACTCTATCACTAAGCCTTCAAAAAAGAAAGACAAATAATTTTAAAGACCATAATAATAATATGAGATTAAAGAGGGTTGATAAAATCTTCCAAATATTAATCAACTAATAGCACCAAAGTATTTTTTGATAATGTCAGGCTAATTTAAATGTCAAGGAGTTTAGTTTTTTCTAATGACTTCAACTTTTTCTTCAAAGTAGTCCTTGAAATTCAAATTTCATTTAAAAGCTGTAATAATTAAAAATGATATTTTTAGTACTTATATTTTTTTTTCTCGCTTAAGTCTTTAAATGTTTTAATTTATTTTAATAAGTTCAAAATTTGGAATTGAAAAGTTATTGAATTGTAGAACTGTTTTTCAAATAAATTCACTGTACTTCTAAATTTTATTTTTTTTCATTCAATATGTTTATTTCTTTTTTCAATGACTTTAAATACGAATAAACATAAGAAAAAATCAATTTTAAAACTCAACGAACAATTTAAATTTATATGAAAAGAGCCAAAAAAATTCAAATGAGTCAAGAAGTTGCTACTTGTTTTTAATCAAAGTAAAGAAGTGTAATGTAACAAGTAAAATGTATGTGTGATTAAATATGCATTAAAAGTTATTGTATGTATTGTTCTGAATGTTGTAAAGAACGAACAACAAATAGAGATTTTAGGGATTTCTGTTCCTTTTTCCGTACTTAATAATTCAAACACTCATAAATGAGAAAGTGCTCATTTAAAAACTTGAGAGTAAAAAGCCTTCCTTCTTCTTTCATACAAAACCCATAACTTCTTTCTTATTTTAAACTCAGTTTCCATTGTCTCTTTCTCGAAAGGAAACTCTTGGGAGGGGCCGAGCAGGAATCGGACTGGAATTCTAGAGGAGGTGGATGTCTAATAACTCAGCTTTCCATTTCTTGCATCCCGGAATTTCTCTCGCCCCTCTTTTTTGCATCGATTTGTGAGCGAGGGTCGCGGGCCGCCATCTTGTTATCTTCCTTCTCTCTCTCTTTCTCCTTCGCCCCCACTCTTTTTTTTGCACCCCCCATCACCGAGTGACGGACAGGCGACACACGCGGCGATGCCCAGCGATGACCGACTGACGTGATTTACACGGACCGTCGCAGAAGATGGGAAATAAGTATACGCTCTGCAAGGAAGGGGAATCTTAGAATTTATATATATATCAGCAGAGAGAAAGAGATTTCTTTTTTTTTAAAGAAATAAAAATAAGAATTCTTAGAGGGGTGGCAAAGAGCATACAAAAGTAAAAAGTAAAATGACGGTGATGGGCATTGAGATTTTTTTTTTCTTCTTATTTTCTTCTTTTTCGATCTTGCTTTTTAGCGTGCGTCCTTTCAATGTATCCAAAGCGCGTCGGAAATGGTATTCTTATTTCTCTAAGATATTTCTTATTTTGACGATTTTTTTTTTGCTTTTATCTTTATCTTTTTCTGTGTGATATTTTCAATCATTTCCCCCACCTTTTTCTTATCATTTCACCCTCTTTTTTTTTTTCTCTTTTTGCTCGACGCTTTATCTTTAAAGGGGTTCCCCTTTTATCTTTATCTGCGCATCAGTTTTCGCTGTCAGGCATTTTGGAAGAATATTTTTTTTTTATTGTTATTTTTATTTTTCATTTCGCATTCGCCTCCTATTCCCTGGATGAAGACAAGGCATACGTTCAAAGAGCTGATGATGATGGTGGTGCCTTCGATTTGCCGAAGGGGGAGGTTGCATTCTCGAAGAGTCCAGAAGGAATTTTTATACATAAATAGCATCGTTTGTTTTTCCATTTCATGTAGCACCGATACTCCTTCGGATGGTCATTAGGAAGTCATGACGTTATTAGAGGTCCTTTCATATCTGAGGATCTTGGTTCTTGAGGGGGAGATGGACCTGACACTTTGAAAGGCATTTTTTTTTTCAATCCAAAAGTTAAAAAAAAAGTATAAAATATATCTTAAATCACACATAAAAGTTTCACTGAGATTGTGTGAGCTTTATTCTATAGTTAACAGGTGGTGCCTTTAAAGAATACAGTACAGAATTCTTAAACATATACACATATAGTACTAAAATTTTTGTTGAAGTAAATAAATAAGAAAAATGCTTATTTTTTATCTTGATTAATGAACTAAGGATCGCCTTGGTCTAATTTTTGAGAAATTCCCTTACTACAGTGGTTCTTAATATTTTGACTGCAGTGGCCTCCCTTTATGTATCAACCTGACATCGCGGAGCCCCGAGATTTTGATCACCCCTCCCTGACTCTCAACACGTGACCAAGCAATTAAAAGGTTTCTCAATAATTCCAAGACTAAATCCGCTATTTATGCAGACTTTTTTTAACACTTCAATAAACATCTAATTAAAAAATCACATTGTAGTAATGACTATATAGTTACAAACAATACAAAAAAACTAATATTCTTGATCGAAATACATGTTCTAGTAGAGTTTTTTCATTAGAAAAAATTAACAGATCTAGTCTAGGATGGCACATCTTTCAATTTTTCCCTGAGGTTTTTCTGAGTCCATAAAAGGAGATAACAATAAATAAGAGACCTTCGCGCGCCCCCCCCCCCCAGAAAAGGGCTGGGGACCCTCGGGGGTCCGCGGACCACAGTTTAAGAACCCCTGCTTTACTGGAATAATTTTACGAGAACAACATTACTGTGATATAACACCATATCCTGAAATTAACTTAAGAGATTCCATTGTGCTTGCCCCTTTCATTTACATTAAACTAAATGCCGGCCAAATACTCAGACTTTGATCAGTCAGCTACCGGGGACTGAAACAGTCCTTTAGTGAATGTTCCTTAATTTCTTAGAGAAATATGGATATTCATAAAAAAAATTACTTGCGCATGTATTTAAAATTTTTAGCTTTTCTCAAATTTCCTGCTGTTGTATTTGAGTATCATTTTATCGCCATTAATTTCTTACAAAATATTTTATGCGTTTTCAGAAAAAAAAGTTTACATTCAATTAAGATTTAAAATAAATGACAACAATTACGTTTCACTGCGTAACAATTCTAAAAGAAGTGTGTTAAAGAAGTAAGGAAAATGAAAAATGTAACTTAAAGCTAAGAAACAGGCATTTTCTTTTTATATATTCACACTTCTCCAAAGCGTAATATTTTGCAAAATTTATCTTACTTGCATTATTATGCTCTTTTGTATTTGAAATTTACCATAGTATTGTGGTGTAACAAGTTTCTTGGGCAAAAATCGAGAAACTTCAATTTCAGTGCATTAAATATTTTTAAGTCATTAAGTTTTGTGAGATGTAACATTTAGGACACCAAATGATCAGCCATTATTGCAAGATCAACCACTTTATTTTATCTATCAATTACTTTCAAGAAATGTAATAAACAGACGGGAAGCAGTTAAATTTAATCTCTATCCTATGACACTTATATGTTTGTGATCCAATGTAACTGCTCTATACAGGTCTCGCCTGGTGTAACTGGATATCCCGGACTTAAGATTCTCTTCAAGAACTCCAAGGACTTCAGATGGTAACTTTGTTATTCTAACTTTAATAGCAGCCTAACGACTCACTCCTACACTCACTTCGGTAGAGTTTAAATAACCCTCAAATTTTCATAAATCATACGTTCCTCACGGGAAGCGATTTTATAAACATACAACAGTTAAGAAATATTTTTCTCTAGAGGATTAAAGAAAGTCCCGATAGGACCCGTCACAATTTTATATTATATTTTCTTTATATAATATATATATATATAAATATATTCGTATTTTTTCTTCTTTCTTCTTTACATCGTGGTAAGATAATGGTGTCTTTAAACCCCTATATAATTGGTTTTATAAAATGAGTAAAAATTCATAAAATATCTTATTGACGAATCTGTACTCTTAATTTCTTAAACATAAAAGAAAGGACATTAGCATTTTATGAATTTAGTAACGGAATATTTTCTATAATATTTTCTGGAAATAAAAAGTTAGTTTAAGGGTTTATTAAGCGGTGAAATAAAGTAACAAAACAACATTTAAAGCGATAAAAATCAAATATATAAAGTATGATATTATTATTTAAAAAATACATCAGTTTCCCAGTAAGTTCCTGAAGAACCAGATTAATGAGAATTCTAAAATATGGAGTTTCCTACGACAAGAAAGTGGACACACAATGCAGAAGATTATTAATGCTAAAAAAAGGAATATGGAAAAAAAATAAAACTAATGCAAAGTTTCTCTGAAGAAGATAGATAGGATTAAAAAGAAAATGTCTCCAAACACGCTTAGTAAAAATTACATTTTTCACAAGGGATTTATTCCACCACCCTTCAAAAAGTTAGAAGAACGTAGGATTATAATTTATGTGATGCGTTTTATCCCTGTAGATTTCTTAAAATTTATCTTCCTCTATTCAAAGTAAAGAAATTTCAAAACCCCAAATCAGGATTTTGAAAGGGTGCCAATTGTTATTCTTCATTTGCCGTTTTTAAAATGACAGAGTATTATATATATTTGCATTTAAATATTTTCCTGGCTAGTTTGCTGTATATCTCTTTGTGATAGTCACCTCTGATTTGTTTTATGTGCTATATTTTTTTATTTATTTTACTGTATTCATTGCTTAATAAAATAATGCATAATTCGATAAATATTTCTTGGCCATAAATCTAATATACCAATATTATAATACATATTCGACATTAAAATTGACAGTAAAATGGTTTTTGGGTTTAAAAGAAAGTAATCCTTTTTGTTTTGTACTTTGAATTCTTATTAGAATACTTATATCATGTCGTAAAGATATAATAACTAGGCATTAAAGTCTTACGGAAAAACTAGTCGTTACCGACCGTTTCACTGGGTATTTCATGCCTTTGCATATTTTTCAGATTATTGTTAATTAAATCGTGGCATTAAGCCTTCAATTATATTGAAAAAATATAATTATAGCAATCGCCTCTTGATTTAAAAAGGACAGGATTTGAATTTCTCCCAAAAAATTATATTTATCAATCAGTAAAATTATATTTTATTTTTAAAATTATATTTATTTCGTCTTAGATGATTTCTCCAAATAAAATTTTTAGCGGATCTCTACACATTAAAAGAAACATGCTAACTAAATTTCAAATCTGTAAGAAAAAAAAATGGAAATTTTTAATATTTTTTATTTATCCCTTATCTTCCTTGGGAGTCTATTTCCACAAAACCCATTCTAAAAGGATCTTCTATGCAATAAAAGTAACGTGCTTATTAAATTTCAAGACAGTAGGGATTTCATAGCTCAAAATCGGGAGTTGTTTTGTCTATAACACCCCAGAACCCTCCTTGGGAGTCTCTTTTCGAATAAGAGAGAACATTCCTGCCGAATTTAAAGATAGCAAGTTTAATAATTCCGAATATCTCGAGAAGAGTGAATGAGGGAGTAACTTTTCTCCTCTCTCTCTCTCCGTGTATAGATATAGTACCTTGTTTCAACATCTTAAAATAATCTGAGCAATATTCTATATATATGCACGTTAAATCTGTAATGGATAAAAGTCCTTCCCTCCCTTGGCTTTTGTGAGGGGGGGGAGGCACATTTCAGGTGTCACCCTCGTTACTTGGTCTATCAGCAATATCTTTGTGTTGCTTTATAGTTCAACGTTAATATATGAACACTCACTTATATTAAAGAAGGCTGTTGGCAAAGTAAAAAAATAACAGCAGTAAACCTTTAAAATGTTTGAAATTTAACACAGGATGGTTTAAAAAAATTATAAAAGATTTGTATCTGAATTCAAATCTTCCACAAAAATAAATTAATCCTGTTTTTTTGCAGTTAAAAAATTGAACCTATTAGCGAAAGAATTCTTCACCGATTTAGTTCTGGAAATATTTGATGTTTGATAATATATATAATACAGAGAAAAATTTCAACCTTTTTATCATCTTTAAAAATGGTCAAGGTCTTGTTGCTGTCTAAAAATATTACATTGCGAAGAGTATTTCTATAAATATTTACACGTTATACTGTTTATTATTTATATATAATGTAATAAAATATATTGTATTTTAATGTATTTGTGTGGTCTATTCAATGATTTTTTTTCCTTAGAATCATGCAATTTCCCACGTTATTTTTCTCTTTTTATTTTCGAAATAGTTTTGCGCTGCTGAAAGATTTTTTGTGACTTTGAGGGGATGAAATGTTGTACGCGAAAAGAAAACACACCTGTGAAAAATATTTTTATGCTTCAAAAATATTTCTTTAATTTTTAAATTTTATTTATGGTAAAACACAGGTCATACATGAAATCATACTTGAAAGATATTGGTTAAAGAAAAAAAATTCATTTCTTAAATCTTCTGAAAAGATTTATACGTGTTAATTTTTTTTCCTCATTGATTTTTCTTCATTTAATATTACTGATACAATTTCTGTATTACAAATATCTCATTGTATTCCAGTATTCCAGGCATGGGATTTAGAAGCTTAGGAAACATGGTATGATTTATATATATATATATAAAAGCTCATTCAATTATTTTTACAAATTTTTTGGCTGGCCCGTATGAAGTAAAACACAATTTTTGTGTTCAAAATACTACAAAAAGTTAACCATTTAGTATTTAAATAAAAACAAATTCATGAAATTATTTTAAAAATTCTACTCCTCCTACAATCATTGACGTACACACATGTAATCTGATTTACAAGTACGTTGCACTATGTATAACAAAAGTTAGTACGGGTCTCGTGAGAACACAATCGATATTAATAAAAAAAATTTGTGAAAGCTTATTGAAAATCCATTGAAAAAGGTATAAATTCTAAATTCGAGTACTTTTACAAAACTAAGTACTGCTTTCATTCAAAAATTCATACCATACACTTTAAATCTGTCGAGTTCAAAGTCCTTTTGTTGGCATGGTGTAGTAGTTTGGAGAAGGGGTGGAAGCTCGAATGTCGTACTCGTCAATTGATCGAGGTTAAATATTATGAGGTCCGTTGCCAATAGCCCTTGGGTTGCTTTATAGTGTGACGTTAATATAATTCTCACTCGCTCTTTACAATTAAGATGTGAATAAAAATGAGTGTAAAGGTTATCATAGTTTTAAGGGTTTTTTTCTTCATCTTAAAGCGTTCAAATTTTGTGAGTTATTAGAAAAACATTAAAGAATAATTTAGATTAAATAATTGATTTGATTTTTTTGCCAAATTTCTGTGTCAATTTTATCGTACTGTGTTTCTTTAAATATAAAACCTATCTTCGGGAAAATTCTCATCATTAGTACATCTAGAAACGATTTCTCTCTCTGAAAATTTGTGTTTCCTCCACCTAGTGTCTTAAACACTTTGAAATAACTTCTGCTTAAGATTGAGATGCTCGGAATATTTCGATCTCCGCATTAAAAAATGGAAAATACAAATATATTTCACGGGGAAAAATATTCTCATTCTTGGCACCTCCAGAAAAGATTTCTGTGATTCAAACCACTATCACTCCCCTGTGACTGATGCATGGAAGGAGGGAGGGGGTGGGGAGAGCGTAGAGATTAATTTCCTGCTCGAAACATGACTTTTTCCGATATCGAAGATTTTCAATATTAGCCTTTGGCGTGCCAAACATTGGTTTGTCAGAAGCTGCCTGCAGGCTTCGTAATTGCATTTTTCCTTCACTTCTCTCCCGCTTGAATCCAATTTTACATCACACCGTAAGGATGGAAAAAAAAAACTACGATTACCCATAGCCACCTTACCGTAACGGTGTATAAGATAAATTAGCTGGTTCTACCATCTATCTCGTAACTCCCCTACTCATCCCATGCCTTCGTCGTCTTTTCGCTACTTCATCAGAAGAAATTCTTTCGATCGCTCTGTTGCCACTGATTCATGTAGAAACTATCGCTTGGAGAGTGAAAAATAAAGAAGCAGACGATAAAGGAAGAGAACAGAAAAAGAAGAAAAAATCAAGTAAAAATAACGGTCTATAATTTGTGGCGTTAAAAGAAAGGTGGCGAAAAAATTCAATTTATAGGTACTTCTAAATGACTTTTCGTTATATAGGGGTTGTGATTTTATGATGTAAGACACGCCATCTTGGCTGCATGAGTTTCTTTTAAGATTGTGTTTATATATATAGATATATACGGATTTTTTAATGTACTTATAGGGTAGACGACGAGAGGAAATTTTTTCTAATGTATTGGTTTCAGATGAGACACTTTTGAGTTTTTTGAAGTTATGTGGGAATTCTTACCACTTTTGTCAGCTGCATGGAGGGTCTAATGAGAAAAGTGTCAAAATAGAATATTTTGATCATTAGTTACAGAGCACTTGAGTTATTGATAATATACATACTTTAAGGGAAAGAGGTTTATTTCATTTCAATTGCGAAGTATCAAAATGAGTAATTTAATAGAAATGAAATGTATGTGTATTTACATCAACTGAGGAATAGTTTTAAGAAAAAGTGAAATAACTTGGTGATGTTCGTGTTTTCGTGTGGAAATTAAATGATTTGGAAAGAAGTCGTTAGTTTGAAAGTATTACTTGATACGAGTGTGTATGTCGTTCTATTTTTGTTTATTTCTGTAAAAGCTGTACTTCCAAAATTTATGTATAATCAATGTTAAATTATTATTTATATTACCTTCTTAGAGTAATAATTGATTTTCTGCTATTTTTTATGGTATAAAGAAAATAAGCTGCCACTGAGAAGAAGAAAATTGAAGTAGTTGATGCCAATATTCCACAACAATAATTTGCATGTTTTTGAAATCTTCTAAAGTACACTGATTACATGATGGTTATATCACTCATGATGCAACAAAATTGGGTACTTATTTGGTTGTATAATAAGGTGGATCCAGTGGCGTAATGCACTCCCCCGCAACCCTTTTATAGCAGGGGGGGGGAACCAGGACTCTAGGGGGCACAAAGCCTGACTGACAACAAGTACGCACTCATTGTAAGATCCTGCCTGGGACCCTAAACCTGACTTTTCAGGAGATCCCTAATATTCACCTTTACGCCACTGGGCGGATCGAAACTTTTTTCAGAATTTCACAACCTATTTTTGCGGAAAAGATGTTTTCTGGTATATAGATGAAGGGAAATATAAAATAAAAAGTTAATTTTTATGTTAAATACTGCTACAGGGGGAATGAAGTTCAGGTATTTGAGTTTTTTATGGTAAAAAGTCAAAAAAGTCAGAGCGATTTTTATTAGAGAAAAAAAAAAGGTATTTAAATACTTTTTTAACATTTATTACGCAGAGAGAACACCCACTAAATCATTAAGAGAAAAAAATTTGGCTTCATTTTGCAGGTTCTTTAGTATCAATTTTTTAAAAAACAAATGCCAACCGTCAAAATGACAGTGCACGATAAAGAGGAAGACGAAAAACAAGTTGGCTCTGACTACGGGGAATGAAGTTGCTGAGAAAGTTGCAATGTTACACCGTACTACTCAGTAATCACCAATTAAAGATCGTCACTTTTGATTATTTAAATTATAGAAAAATAATTATTTTGTATCTAAAATCATCTCGTCAAAATTAAGTCTTTTTCATTTTTTTTTTAGTAAAAGTAACTCTTTTGTGACTGTCAAATTTTATAAATTATTATTATTTTTCAATTCCTACTATTAGTTCACAATCGCTCTCTCTTTCTCTCTCTCTATATATATATCTGATTAATAAAATACTTTTTATTCATCTTTACAAGTTCAAATACATTTTTTAAACTTGCAGTGGATGACACTTGATGCTAATACAATTTTTTCAAATGTTAATTCTTTAGTTATATCTAACCCTCCAAGTGGTCTGCACGTAAAATTCTGCCATTCTAGAGATGCTTTGAAAAGGCACCGCACGTATTTTTTTGCCTTTAAGTAAGACTCTCAAAAGCGGTTGAGCCGCATTTTTTAAAAATACGGCTCAGCCGCTTTTGAGAATCATACTTGAAAGCAAAGAAAGCATCTCTAGAAAGGCAGGATTTTACGTGCAGATCGCTTGGAATGCTAATTAATGAATAAATAGTAATAAACAAACATAATAGTTCAACACCATATGCAAAAAAAGGAAAATCGCTCTTTGTGCCCCTGTAGCGCAATGGATAGCGAGTTGGACTTCTAATCCAAAAGTCGTGGGTTCGAATCCTACCTGGAATGGCCTAATTTCTGAGAATGTGATTTATGAATGAATAAATAGTAACAAACACAAATAATAATCCAACATCCTATATAGAAAGGAAAATTGCAAGTAAAATCGCTTTATATTTTGTCACTTAATAATGTGATTCTATCCTATGTAAATACATATTTATATTAATTGTAATTATTTAATAAAAAGTAAATAAATAAAATTTTTCTTTGCTACCCTAAGTAGAAATTGACTTTAAAAAATTTTCATATTACTTGTTTAAAATTATTTTTTTTTCTGAACTTCGTACTATAGAATATATATTCGTACTATAGTACATATACCTGAACATGTTTGATTATAGGTAGGTTTGGATTGATAATTTTTTCCATATAACCGTGATCTACTCTATTATGTATGTTAATTTTCCAAGATTTATTTTTGAAAGTTAATGGTATTTATGCATTATTAATTTATTATTTATATAATTTTTATTGTGTTTTTTAAAGTGCTTTTTCCTAATCAGTTGGAGCAAAGTTTTGCCAAGAAAATAAGAATTCTATTTTTAGTCTTCCATTATTTCGACATTTTTTTTTTTTCTTTCGGCATTAATCTAGCAATAAAATTCTAAGACTATAAATAAATGTATTTATTTTTAGAAATCCCGGTTGACACTAAAATGAAGAATAACTGTTCTGTTCCTGTTTCTAAAGACAATTGAATATGAACTTTTACGCTGCCTTTTTCTCTTTCTGAGATATTTCATAAAATTCTAAAGTATTTTCTGAAATATCTCGGAATAGGATGTTGGGTAAGGATAAATTCCTTAAATATCTCTTTTGATGAAGTAGGCATTTGAAAAGAAAAGAGAGAAAAAGTTTTTCCAAGAATATTTGGATAGGGCCGTTTGAATTACATTTTCCAAAATTTAAACAATACATTTAATGGCGAAATTTCTAAAACGTAATAAATATATTTTTGTGAGGTATTCAGATAACATAGTTTTCAGTTTGAAATAATATCTAAGCAGAATAATATTAAATAACAAACAAGATTTAAAGATTGATGCTGTGTTTTTGAGGCGTGTACTTGGATGAGCAATTTGAGTCGAAAAGTTTGTTAAACTATATTTATAATTGGTTTTAAATAATTTGCAATGACTCAAACTAATTTTTTATCTTTCATAAAATATTTTAGCCTTATGTAATTATAGTTCTCTTAATTTATCAACCAGTTCTTCCAATAAGTAAAAAGGATATTTGACAGACATTAACCAGTTAATATAAAGAATTTCAAAGTTGGTCAACGATCATTTATATATATGTTCATAGAACTACGCATTCAAGAACACATTCATAGAATTTTTAGCTAATCTAATTATTCTTATAACTCTAATGCTAAATATAAATTACGTAAAGGATTTAAAATCTTGTTAATTATTAGTGTGTAGAATTGAGAATGTGGTAGGAAGAAGCTACCAAAAATATGGAAAACATCACATAAATAAATGATGAAACTATTTTCTATTTCCTAACCCTCCATTTTTTTTTAAAATTACAGATTAAATTTTGTAGTTAACTTTCTCTGAAAAATAGCTTTAATCTTAAATATTACCTATCTAAAAAGTTTATAGTTTTCCATTGGTACCACTGCAAGTTTTAAAATTTCCCATGAAAAAAAATATTACTAATATCTAAAAGTATTACTACATTATTAAAAAATATACAATTTAAAAAAATTTTTCTGGGTATTATATTAGTTTGATTGTTGATTGGCTTAGTTCAACTAGTTTTGAAATATATCACTAGGATTTGTTATTTTACTACTTACTAATACATGTTTAACTGTTTTTATTGAACTCTGAAAACTGAATTTGGACTTTGGTTGCTTATCAACACAACTGTTATCTATTTTGCTTTTGCTTTTTTCTTCTTTTGATTCCTTTTTGTTACTATTAAATTTGTTTTATTTTAACTATCTTACGTTTCGTTAATTATATACAAGTTTGTTGAATCATTTCTAATTCAACAACTTATTTGTGACCTGTTGATATCTTTGCTTGCATTTGATATGGTATATTTGATACTTTTTTAATTCCATTATATGCTGTGAAATACGTGTGACGCGAAAACTCTTAAGACGAAATATCGGTTAGCATAAAATAATACAAGGATCAAACAAACTACTATGTATTTCCATGCATTTTTTTCCTCTTAACACAAAACGAAAATCGCTTAACATGAAAAGGTTCCCCTTCTATGTATGAACGAAATGCGGAAACACACCAGCCGGATTGGACTGTCCTTCAGTATTATCGGAAAAATTCTTTGAGGTACATGATGATAATGTGTGTACAGCCCCAATTTTATGGCAGACAAAGACACTGTGAAGTTTGTTTGTTCAAAGCTCAAAAAATATCTCCTTGATGTAGATTCCAATGATGAAAATGAAATAAATAATGCAGCTCCCGTTCTCACATCAACCGAAATAAGGAACATCATGAAAAGTATACACAGTTATTTAGACGCACCTTCCAATGGTAAAATAAATAACAAAATGAACGGTATCGAACAGTTTATGGACAATTTGATGCTAAAAAAGCAATGTAAAGAAAAATATTGGATTTTCTAAAAACTCAATATATATTTTTTTTTTAAAAAAAAATTTGAAAATTTTGTATTTCAGTTTTTGTGAATGTTTTTGCTTCATTGAGTTTTATTAAATATACGCATATATACATATCTGTGTGAATAAATTGTACTCTAATAAACTTAATTTTGTTGAATATGTTTTTTTTTTATTTTTTTTAACACGGAAAAATATACTAGTCCCTTCAGTTTCGTGTTAAGCGATTTCAACTGTATTTGATTATTTTATACAAAATACACGATGTTTGTTAAGAGATTTCATAAAATATACGAAGTTAATGAATATTCTGTTACTATCCATAGCCTAATGCGCTTTGAATGTCTTTTACTTGATGCTTTTTAATAAATTTCACTGTGTATTAATTTTTTTAGTATAAAATTCTTGGCATTGTAAGAGGTTTTTCATAGTTAATAGTACGACCTGCGTTACAAACGACGCAAGACAGCATCCATAACCTTTGTCAAACCACCAACTACCATTACCGAACTGTCATACCCACAGTTTATAGAGTGTTTTAAAGTTCCCTTGAAAAATGTCCCACACAACAGTCAGCAGTCATGTATATTCTTTGTGTATAAGCGGCAGAAATCTTGCCATTCCTTCCCCTCTTTCATTTCCGGTAAACGACCGGAAATAGAATGGGCCGTTGTCACGTGGTTTCTAGGCATACTCTCGGACCCAGATCACTTCTTCGTTTCCTCTTCTTCTCACCTAACGGGACTAGTTTCAATCAAAACGAAACGGACAGTTGAAAACGGTTTCTGCAACGACTCAAGAAACTAAACGATAACTGAAGGGAAAGTTGGGAGACATCTTTTTCTTTTTACTTTTCTGTATCTGTCTGTTTCTTGTATTTTATTTCGGTGCTGCTGCTGTTGTTGTTCGGGTTGCTTCTTACGTGTGGTCATTTATCTTTTTCAATTTCTGAAAAATGAGAATAGTTTTCAAAGATCTGGTGATATTTTCATTTTTATTTTACTTTATTTTTTATTACTTTTTTTTTTACCTGCAGAAGAAGAATGTTTATTTACCTGGAAGAAATTTTTCACGATTGGATATCATTATTCCTGTGGTTAACTGCCAAATAAAGATTAGAAAAGAAAAGTTTTGAAATTTTTTTTCTTCCAAACTTTTTGTGACACAGTTTTTCTCGAAAGCCGAAAAATTTATGTTACCGCTCTTATGATAGTTGCACCTATAAATTCGAAGATTGACGGGGGGAAAATGAGTTAATATTTTATATAAAAACATAAAAATTTATATATATATTCGTAGTTATATAAATTGTTTCTTAAGTTTGAGCTTTAGTTAAATTTTATAAATTTTGTAAAATAAATTTCGTCTTTTGGAATGTTTAATATTATCAACAACAAATTCTAAAAACCTATTTGGTAGGCTTTTTTACATTATGGAGAAAAAATGCTAGATTTTGAGAAAAATATTTGTTAGATTTTCAGATTCATAGCTCCTATATTTTATCTCATGATATTATCTTCAAATAATCATTTAATTATTAAATTGGCAGAAAAAAGTTGTTACGATTTTTGATTAAATGTATGCAGTTAAATACAGATCATAAAATACATTCACTAAAGCAACTAAATTATTCAATTATGGGAAACATTAAAAAATGAATTTCATATTTTAATGTATACACCCCCATCCCCTCCCAAAAAAGGAAATCATTCAACTTTTTTATTTACAAAACCTAAATCTGAAATTCAACTGCTTTTATTCATAGTTCATACCATTTTTGTTTCTTATTTCAAGTTTGCATATGCTTTCTGTTTAATTTTAGAATGGCCAGTCTAAATGACCTTGCGGGCTACTTCGGAAAAACATAATCCCGCGAGCCGCATATAAAAATATAGATCTTGATATTAAATTTGGACCCATTACAAACCTTTATTAGAATGAAAATTTAAAACGGAATGTATTATTATAGTTTTCATTATTTTTCATGTAAACAAATACAAATAATTCAATAATAATAATACAGTGATCAAATATGCGTAACTTTACCAATAGGCAGCGTGATAAAGCTACAGGAATCAAGCGTGATACTGCGTGGGATCGTTGCAATGCAATGCTGCTTACTTCTAAGCATGTATATAAAAAAAGGCAACATAATAAAATAGAAACAGTTATGGGATATATTTGTTACAAAAACTACACTAAAAGCAAAAATATTGCACAAAAGAATCGTATTTTGTAAAGTTATAATGAATCTCGCGGGCCTCAAAATTATACTCGCTAGTTGTCCACCCCCTGCCTGCACCATTGCGAAATAACAGATATCGAAGGGGGGAGATAAAAAATTCTTAATCAAATACATCTACCCCAATTAAATGAAATATAAAAATCCATTCATCCACTCTCCTCTAAGAACATGCAGAATCGGGCACGTCTAATTACAATGGAAGAGTTCGACCCTTATCTCATCGCTTCCTAAACACAACCGTTTAACGATTACACAATCGCTTGGCACCCTTCTTTGGCCTCACCCCTTCCGCTCCTCGGGGACCAAAAAGGGTAAGTGCATTTTAATTGAGCCCTACCCCTTTTACTAACCGAACCCCTTTCATGTTCGCCGGGAGGGGGACAGTATTTAGGAGTGCATCTATAGAGATAATTCTCCCTTTTGACGCTAAACCACTCAACTTTGCTTTGAAGTTTACCTCCGATTAGGGAAGCAAAGGGTGATTGTGGCCTTGAATGAGGGGTGGACTGCATATCATGCGCAGTGATTAAAAGGGTGATGAATTGATTATTTATTAACATCACACTGAGATGCAACCCGGGGGGTTGGGGCAATTTTAAACCTCGATAAAGTGACGAACACGACACCTGAGTTGTCACTCCATTCTCCTAACTTACTCGTTACGCCAACGTGAGAAAAAGTGATGATTAAGGGGTTGCGAAGAAATGAACGATTATTCAAGAGTAATTTCTGGGAACAAATAAAGTTCAAAAGTGTTTCTGGCAAAATGGGAAGTAATTTTATGTTAAGTTTTTCATGTGAAATATAGATGTTTAGTTGTGAATCAAATTTTTGAACTACATTATTTTATTGAAATCAAAAATATATACATTAATTACTAATTACTATGCTTATTCAATTCCTACTATTAGCTCACACTCTGTATATTTATTTATCTTGGTGGAATTTTCAATCGTTAATAAAATACATTTTAAAGCGCTCAATTGAGCTGAAATTTTGTATACATGATTATTTTGGATGACAATACGATAATTTAATTATAATTAATAAAAGTTAATTGATTAAAACTAATTATTTGTAGAATTGCAAAAACACACTACCACGTTGGCATCATTTTTGGCGACTTGTGTCAAAACTTGAAAATATTTTTTTCTCACGTTTTAAAGCATTCAGTCGAACTGAAATTTTATATTCACGATTGTTTTGGATGACAATCCAATATTTTAATGATAATTAATAAAAATTAATTACCACTTAATGTTGTGATTCTGTCATATGTATATACATATTTATATTAATTGTAACTATTTAATAAAAAGTAGCTAAAATAAAAATTTTCTTGCTGATCTAAGTAAGAATTGACTTAATTTTTTTTTCTATTACTTGTTTATGTTTCTAAAAGTAATTAAGCATTGTATGAAAGTTAATTATATAAGGCTCTTTTGATCTGTAAGATGTCCGCTTTCATGATATTATTGATTGGTATCTTTTGAGTTAAAAGTCTATATATAATTTAATAATTAAAAAAAACAAATTGTAAAAATGCTGTAGTTTATAAGTTATAATAGAAATTCCTATATTTATGGTTTTTATAATTGCAAGTGTTCATAAAATCTGAAATTCAGTGCAAAATATAATGCTATATTATTATATTCGATTTTTAAGAAGTTTATAATATTCAAAAACCTTTTTTTTTCTTTTTTTCTTCTCTCTGTAGGTATTAAAAATAAAAAAAATTGCAATTTTACAATAAAGTTCGGAATTTTACAACTAAAATTTTCTTGAACATGGGACTTATTATATTTTATTACTATTAATTTTCAGAGTTCAGTATACTTCAAGCCAATTTTGAGAAGTCTTAAAATCAAACAGTTGTAGCTCAGTTTTTCAATTTATATTCCATCAATTAATTTTTGAACCGCTTAAATTATTAATTTTCATAAAATATTGTATATGATATGACGAACCAATGTACATAAATATTTGAGTTATTTTTTATTTTATTTAAATATTTAAACATGCTAAATTTATTTTTAAGAAAAGGTATATATAAAATTTACATAAACACTTTTAAAATAACACACAATTATGTGTTTCAACCCTAAACATGAGTCAATTTTAAAATACTAAATACTACTATGTAAAACATGAAAATAATGAAAGTCTAAGAAACTATTTCACAATAACATTCAAATTAATGGAAGTAATTACTATATTTACTAATGCATCTTGGTTTAAGAGCATTTATGTATCTTGACAAGAAGTATCTTAGTTTTAATATATTTACTAATATATCTTAATCTTGGTTCTAAGCAATATCACTCTTTTAATTAGGTACAATTTATATTTTAAACAAGAAAAATCTTCGTTCCAAGGATATCTAAGTATGTTGACAAGAAATATCTTGCTTTTAATATATTTACTAATATACATTGGTTTTGGTTTTAAGCTATATACTCTTTTAGTTAGGTGCAATTTGTATTTTAAATAAGGAGATTTTTAAATAACTATTTATCTAATGGAAGCATAAATAATAATTTCAATTGAAACTTTTTGGGATACATTCCTTTAAAGAATTAAATTTCAATTTTTATTTTCTACCTGGGTATCTAGACATGAATCTCAATGATTCAAAGTGAAATTTATACTCCATCCCCGTCTCAAATGCAATCATGTAACCCTTATGCCCCCACGCTTCATTACAATAGCGGCCACACAACTACAAAGAAACCTATCAAATTAGATACCTGCCCCCTTTGATACCCTCTTCAAACAGTTCCGACTCCCCTCTTCATTGAGTCAATCCGCTTTTCTGCATGGAAGGGTTATCACTAGATATGCAGATCATCATGTTGCTTGCCTAAGTGATTTTGTTGTGAGACAAGACGCAATAAACTTCAATTCATGCATATCAAAATGCTTTTTTTTAATCCTTTCTCTTGTGTGAGGTTGTAGTAGCTTTCGCAACAAGTGTCGAAAGAAAAGTTATTTGTATGCAGTCTCGTGTAGTTCAAGTATTTTATATTCATGTTCTAAGGTATGTGTGGTCCTTTGCCCCGTGGTTTTTTTAGGAGCTCTGATTACGTATTAAGTTTTGGTTGTAATGATGTTACGAGTACACTAGTGTATGTGTGAGTGAATAAGAGAATTACCTTAAAATTACATGTTTCTTAAAAAAAAAAAAAATTTTTTTTTGGTTTGTCATTTCTGAGATATTTTAAGGTGTATGGCCTTGAAGTTTAAATTCTGTGAAACATTTATAACTCTATTATTTTGGACTAGTTTAAAATTTAAATAATAATCACTAAAATTGTTTTGAATTTAAAAGGGTAGAATACCTTATACAAATTAAATGTATCAATGTTCCTTGGAAAAATTAGGTAACAATCAAACCGTATACAGGGTGTCCCAGGATTATTGGAATAAACTTTCAGGGGAGGTAGGGTGTATCACAAGGATTCTCAGACTTGCCTAGCAACTCATGGTCGAAAGCACCAAAAGCAAGTAGTATGACAGGTACAAGAAAAAAAGAGATGCAAGACTAAAACCATCTGACATATTCATTGGTCAAAGATAGTATATGGGTATATAATATGTGAAAATGTCGCAAAAGGTGTTCAAAGCGTAGATGTAAAGATGAAAGATGTTAAACGTAGGATGGAAAATGTCCCTTTTTGTGAAATTGGTCGAGATAGTACAGTGCAAAACGCACACGCGCAGAATGATCTGTGGGGAGCAATGGCAATATACTCTTTGAAAATGATATGGGTGGAAGTCTTCCCGTTGCAAAATACTATGAACACTACTCCAAGATTCTTCTGCACCAGCACTGGTACTTGGATTCCTTCGGACGATATCCAACACATTTTGTTCTATGCTAGATGTTCAAGCCACTCGTGACACGTCCTCACTATGTTTATAACCTCGTAATGATCTATATTCACACAAATTGGGAGAAAATTTGTTAGCATCCATTACATCCGGTCCAGTACATCTCTCTATGGGAACCTTTCGCGATACAATTTTTCTATCGCTAGTGCATTTCTTTCTTCCAAACCGTAAATAAGGTGCATATCTGCCAGCTCGGTGCTCGTAAAATGTTCCATATTTCTTTGCGGGAGATAACTACTAAAATGTCTGTGATAATACAGGTCTGTTCTCTCCAATGCTTTTGTGAACAACGCCTCCTAGTGCCGAATGAAAAAGTTGCTGTACAAATATTATTCCTTGGGGTGTCCCCTACCTCCCCATAAAATTCGCCCTAATAATCCTGGGATACCCTACACTTAATAAAACCTCCATAGAGGTTTCCGCATCTTTGTGATGGCTATCACCGTAAGTTGAAAACTAAGTTACAATAATGCAGCGGGCTCCTATTCGTTTGGTTTCCTTTAAGGTAACTATGTTCGGAACCGTGATTTTGAAAAGAGTGTAAATGGATAATATTTATGATATTTAGTGTCACTTAGATTATAAAATGTATATAAAATTGTTTTAAGAATAGCATTGCAATAAAAAATTATTTAAGTACAATATTTTGACAAAAAATGAACATAGAATGACCTCTTTTCCAAATATTCTCCTTTTGTGAAAAAATGCTTCTATTGTAATAATATTTTGTCTGGCTATAGCTCAGATCTCTGTACAGAGGCTCAACTAGAATTTTTGAAATATATAACTTAGAAGTGGGTTTATCCATGTCTTACAACAACAGAGGGGAGAAATTTTAAGAAAAAAACGGCGATAATTATATTTCAATGGGTTGTAACTCTGAAAATGTGAATTTTTCAAAATTCATAGCTGAGCCTCTGTACAGAGGTCTGAGCTATATGCAGAGAAAATATTATTATAATAGAAGCGTTTTTCACAAAAGGATAACATTTTGAAAAAAGGTTATTCTAAGTTAATTTTTTATCAAAATATTGTATTTAAATAATTTTTTTTGTCAAAATGTCCTTATAAAACAATTTTATAGATGTATTCTAATCTAAGTGACACTAAATATCATGAAAATTATTCATTTATGCGCTTTTTTAAAATTACGGTTCCGAACGCGTAGTCGGATACCTTAACAAACCTCAGGGGTTAACTTATCATTGTTTGTGATCTAAATATTTCGCTTTATGAAGGAACAGTAATGTATGTAAGCAGACATTATTATTTTAACATATTTAAAGAGAGAATAGGAAAGGATTGCCTAATTGTACTACGAAGTGTCAGGTGAGTGGTAAGAGGAAGTTGTGTAGTTGTTAGTAGTCCGGCAAAGAGATTGACTCGGGGAAAAATCCTGTGTAAAAACCTACTTAAAGATATTAAAGAATTTTCTTGTGACGTATTTACTTTGTAAATTCTCATCCGCTGTAATAGTATAGTCGTTTTACCTTCTTATATATTCAGTGTTGATTACTTCTTTAAGTTAATATAATTTACATTCTTTATGAAACATATTCAATGGAAAATTAATTAATTTTTTTTACATTAGCCACCTTTATAAGTTGTATGTTGACTATCTGGATTACGGTGCTCAATACTCACCTACTTAACGACTACCCACAATCTACTTATTATTTCCTGCAAGTCTATATCCATTAATTTAACATTTATATTTTGCACAGTTGAATTTATTACATCAAGCGTTAAAGAATGGGGGTTTTGAAAAGATTGGCATCAATCAATTTGGTTTTAGTAGTATAAACCCCTCTCTCCTTAATTGAGTTCATTTTCCAATATTCGTTTTCAATCATGTTCCTAAATATATCTTAATACATGTGGAAAAGAACGAATGTTTTTTTTAAAGGAATAAGAAACTTTATGTGTTAGAGTTGTTGATAAGTTATACATACAGAGAGCTGGATCTAAGTGTACATAGTGAAATAAATCCGTTATATTAATCCATTATAATAATGTTAAATTATTGAAGGAAATTACTTTTCTCGTAAAAAAGTGTCCAAAGTTAATATTTTAGTTTAAACAAATTAAAGTTCATATAGATAAATAAATTGAAGGAAATTCCCATAAAAAAAGTGTCTTACAATCTACTTATCTATATGAACTTTTATTTGGTTTAACTAAAATATTAACTTTGGACACAGTGATTCAATACAAGGCCTCTTGATTTACTTATTATTTTAAATCTTTTTTTTTAATATTCAAAGTAGTACCTAAATGGTCGTTTAAAGCTCTGTTTTCTTTTAAAAACAGTTCTAATTTTTTTATATCTATTGTTTTGTTAGCATCGTTGTAAAGCAAAATGAGGATTTATCAGTTTTTTTTTTAAATAAATCTGAAATATATTTTCCACGTGATTATAACTTTGACCAAATCAAATATTAATCCAGTTCTAAACATATATTCCTCTTTCACTCGAATGAGGCAATTTGTTTCAATTTTTCCTTTTTTCTAATGCTTCAATCGAAAAGTCACAAATGTCCAAAAATTGTAAAAATCTATGGACAATACTTTAAAGTATATTTCTAATAAATAATTCATTTTTAGAGATTTCTCTTACATTTGATATTTTAGAGTATCATTTTAAAAGAATGATCACAATTTATTTCATTGATATGGGAAAGTAATATTATTTTAGAGCAGTCCAAAATATCTGAGCCATATATTTATAGTAAAGTTGGAAAATTTTATGAGATCACGCTAATAAGATTTTTAATTAAGAATTTATGAACTTAAAGAAAATTTAAAATCAAGTTTTATTTATGTCGTTAAGAAAAGTTCAAATTTTTAAAATCTATTTTAAATAGATACACCGATTGTTTTTCGTAACTAAAAACCCGAAATGTGTCAAATTTCTTTTACACAGTGGAAGCATTTCTCTTTTTTTAATAAAGTTTATTCGCTTATTTTTTATTTTGAAATTACAATTTTCTTTTCCTGAATTTTCAAAATGTTTCAATTAACAGAAGATACGGAAAGAAAATTTTTAGAATAAATTTATCAAAATAGTGTATCTACAGAAAAGTGATCTGTTAAGAGTAAATTTTTAATGTTATCTTTTCGAAAAGAAAGAAAAAGAAAACTATACGATAATGTTTAAAGTAACATGTTGTTGTTGTTTTTTATCTCAAACTAACTAAAAAAGTTAGTTTTTTTGTTAAAAATAATAGCAAGTTTCTTGAAATTAAAAAAAAAAAAAAAAAGTTCAAAGGGAGCTCTTATACCATACTTTCTTTATATATATTTTTACCAAGCTTTATATCAGCTGGGGATGATTTTGCATTTTTAAGAAACTACTGATAATCAGAAGTTAACAAAGTTTCAAATTTTTAAAAGCCCAAAACTATAATTTGAAATTTCACAATTGTAAGAAAAAAAAGTCGAACTATTTTTTAAGTTCATAGGAAAGCTGTAATTTGCAACTTTTTTATTGAAAGACTGACACAACAAGATTCTCATGATGGGGCTACTATTTTCATTACATTTTAGAATATTACAGCCCCTCCCAGTAATATTATATTCATTAGAATGCTTGTCTCGATGCATCAGAAGAATGGACAAAAGGAAGTTACAATACTCTGATTCCTTTTCTATTACATTATGCGCCAACACGGTGCAAAAAGGAAAGTTATGCTGAATAAGCCTTCTTATCTGCTGTACCTAATAATTTTTTCGCTCTTCCTCTGTGTTTGCTTATTCCTGTTCTTCTAGTATTGACACTCAAATTTCTCCCAAACTTGAATATCATCATTTTCTCGCAGAGAGGGGAGGGCGTGGAAGAGTGTTCCCTGTTGTTGACTCAGCCAAATTCTTCACGCCTTTTCTCCTGTTTTGCATACGCAACGACAAGGGAACCGTAAATTTGGCCGCCAAAAATACTGCCATCTGAATACACACCGCGTAATGAGATTCGTAAGAAGGAATGGCAAAAGATATGACTTCAGCAAGATTATTTTGAATGCATGGCGGTGGAAAATTTAAGCCAGAGTCCCTACGAAGTCGAATGCGAAATGAAGAAAAGTCGAAAATTCCCTATTCTTGTTATTCTTGCATAAAATGGCCACCTGGGGCATATGAGTCAATCCTGGGGAAGTTTTCTGGAGTTTTCCTCTACCCAATAGGATTACTTGCGGGATCCCGAGTACAAGCAGCCTCTGAGTGGCTGGATCGCCTTTGTTGTTGGAAGAAAAGGGCAGAACAGGGAATTATTTGCCTTTGCACTTCATAAAGGGTTTTCTGCAGATGTTTTTGGCGTAAGGAAATAAGATGGCTTTTACATTCCCCGACCACCCCTTACCTTTGTTTCCCATGTGCCAGTGGTTTTGCATAATCATATTTTTTCGAGTAGAAGATCATAAAGCGGGTGCGGGGAGAAGAATGTCGTTGATTGCGAAGGTGGAGGATGAATTGAGATCCAAGAGGGGCGTGCGCATGGTTAAGATCAAAGAGGGTTGCGTTTCATGCTTGGAGGGTGTACTGGAAATGAAAAAGGAGGGGAGATAGCCTATGAAAAATAGGCATCTCCATGCCAGTGAGTTGGCTACAGATTTGTCCCAACACCATTGTCCTCTTCAAAATTTTGCAGTTATCGTTAATATTTACATTCCTTCGTTGTGTGTGTATTGTTAATTAGTCTTGCATTCTAACTCTATAATTTGTTTGTCAGAACAATTCATAGCATGTTAAGTTATGTCTTAAGTTGTGGTTGCAATCTCTCTCATTACATTAACATCTTCATTCTTATTTTTAATGCTTTTCAAGATGAAGAGTCTGAATTCAATCTATTCTTAAAGCAACCCATTGTAAAACGATGTTAGTAGTAATTACAATCTTCCTCATAATATTGTCATCTTCATTCTTGTTTTTCATGCTTTCCAAGTTATAGAATTTTAATTCAAATTATACACTTAATGCATCCAATTTTCCACCAGTTGAAATTACAATCTTTTTCAATACATTTTCATCTTCATTCTTGTTTTTAATGCTTTTCAAGACTAAGAATCTGATTGGTGCTATTTGTGAATATGATTTTTTTCATTATATTTTCATCTTCATTCTTATTTTTAATACTTTTAATTAAGCATCTGAAGTCTTTTTTTAATAACTTAAAGATTAAGAATCTTGTTTCCTGCAATTATAATGTTCTCTTATCTTCAATATTTTGTAAATTTAAAGATCTTGTTCTTTGAATAACTTAGATTATACTATAGATATATCTTTGAAGTGAAAAGAAATATTTCATTACTTAGATTATTTTATTTAAGTTTTAATTTCGTTTAATTTATAATTTATATAATTTAAGCAGAAAATATTGAAAAAAAACTATTAAATAATTTTTAGAGTTTTTTAATCCATTATCTAAATTTCTAAGCTGCCTTTTTATTTCATGTGAACAAATATCACAAAATATTTGCATATAGTAAAATTAAGATTTTTAATCATCATTTGTGTTTTTAATTTGAAAGAACTATGGCTTAAAGATTAAGTTTTAATCTTTGTTGAATATGATGTGCATTCAGTATTAAAAAAATGATCCATAAATCAATTAGATTCGAAGAAATTCCTTATCTTTAATGTCCCTAATTTTGTTTGAACAATTATTTCTAATTTTTTTAACAACAGTACGAGTTTTTTAATCATTTAATCATTTCTTTCTTTTTTTTTTTTTTTCTTTTGTTAATTATAACTCGGTCAAAACAGATGAAATTAAAAGTATTATGAACTTTTCACATGAAACTCTCTAGCTTGATTTTTCTTTGAGTGCAATATTACTTATAATTGATTTTTTTCTTGTTTAAATAAAATAGAGATATTTTTTTAGAAATTTTAAAATGGAAACAAATTGTAAGTGTTAATTGGTATGTAATAAATTTCTATTATCATTTATTTTCCTCATAAATAGTGTTAGTTTTTAAATATTTTGTGATTATACATAAAACAAATCACACAACGTCTTCATTTCAGCCACTCCATTATTCAGTTTTACAGAAAGTTATATCAACTAAAAATCACTCTAGTAATCTCTTATAAAAAGAATTTTTTTTAAGGAAAACTAACAAAACAAAATTTTTTAAACTTTTTCCTTCTTGCTCCCGTCAAAATGACGGGCTGAAGCCTTCTACTTCTTGTGCCCGTGACATTTCCTAGTTGGAAATTTCAAAAGTAGCGCATCAAAAAGACCATTTCTCAAGTCTGGAATAAATTTTATTTCTTATTTTACATATCCGATGGTAGCATCAGACTATTTATAATATGAGTGAAGATACTTGACATATTTTCAACTAATTTATTTTAAACTACACTTATTTTTATAGAATTTTCTTAAATAATACACAGAAAATTTTATCGTCATTTTATTAAAATTTACGTGAGCGTTAAAGAATTAAATGAAATGTGTTTCTCAATCACATTATATAAAAATTTTATAAAAATAAAGCAAGTTTAAACTATGCCAAGTTAGTATTTTCAACCTATACAGGGCCATAAGGTTGCTAAGAGTAAATATTAGTAGGTAATTGTTTATTTTAGTTTGGTTCACGTGAAATATATAAACTGAAATCTCAAGAAAAATACATAACAATGTGTAGTATTTTTAAAATTTTATAGGAATAGAATTATTCATTATAAAGAATTTGCTTTTAGTTGTTCAAATATACATTTTTATTGCAGAAAATTATATTTACCGAATAGCTTAAAACATGCGAGAAAGCTCAGTAATATATTTATTGAATTTAACTCAGTGGTGCAACAGTCCATGAGGACCAAGACCAACTGTACCTATCCCAGTTTACGTGACCTTAGAAGCTGGGGTGCTTGTGCAGATGTTTCGGTCAAATGGTCAGTCTGACGCGAAACCCCCAGTGTTCAGTTCTCAAGCAAGCTTAGGACTCATTCATCGACCCACTGAAAGGCTGAGTCGACCTTGCCCAGCCCGGAACTTGAACCCGGGACCTGTGGCGTGGAAGCGCGATACACTACCACTCAAACACTGGGTTTGTAATATAATATTACAGGATCCAAAAAACTGAAATGATAAAGACGTTCTATCATTGGTGCCAATTAATCGGACTGTTCTTTTTTTTTCTTCTGAACGTTTTTGTTTACGTAATTGCGGTCAGCAATGAGTTAGTTCTATTTTGATATTTTGTATACAAAAAATTCAGTTAATATTTTAATTAAATATGACAATCCCCAATTTTAAAAAGGGGGTAAATATTTCCTTAATTATAAAAGAGTTAAAGGAGAAAAGAATTTTGTTTTGAACTATTATATTCCAGTTTGATACGTCTTTATGTAGATTTGATTCCATCTTTATATATATTATTACTTAAATTTTTTACTGATTGCCGCATCATTTTTTGACCCATGCAAATACTCGTTGTCCTTTTACATGAAAGCGTGAATATATAATTAAAAAAATACAGTTAATTACAAATTAGCTTTTGAGAATAAATATACAAAAAAAATATCATTGAGAGAAAAAGAATATATTTTTTCCTAATGAGTTGCATAATGCCAGCTAAGCATTTCACACATGGCAAGTCCCCAAAAGTGACAGTTATTTCATTGTGGCACCATCTAGTGGCGGCTCTCGCTACCAAATTTGAACACTTGAATTAACTTTAGTCCAAGCTCTCGTCGGATGCTAAATATTGCCGTGATTTAATTTTGCCGAGAGTACCAGAGCCAAAGTGATACTCAATGGATCTTTTATGTGTCATATTATCATATGACATCCTTGCCAACGACTTTCGCATTCAGAAAATCTTTCGATTCATGCCAGGATCGAACCCACAACCTTTGGCTTAGGAAGCGGGCACGCTACCTCTAAGCCACTAAGCTGACTCGTTTTAGATAATAGAAGAAAAATTAGCATAAAATGTAAGGGGAAAAGCTATTTATTTTTTCATAGTTTTGAATGAAGAAGGTACAGTAAAATAGATGCCAAAAATAGAGTCTCAAGTATATAAGATCTATTTTTTAAGAAAGTAAGCATATTTTAGTGCAAGCTTAACACTTTTTGAGTTTACGCTACGTCATAACAGGTAAAAAACGCCGGGAACTATTTTTATATTTCAATCCTTCATTCATTATTTCCCACGTTATACTACACGAGACTGTTAGCGACAGTATTACTTCCGCTATGGTCCATAGGATGAGGAGGGGAAAAAATGCCTGCTCTCTCCTCGACTCTGGCTTTTCTAATATAAGGAAATTGCTTTCGCTGTCCAACTTTAATCTCCCGAATGAACGTAGATCCCGGGAACAGGAGAAGAAACAAAATTTAAGCTATTTAATAAAACTCTTCCCTCTCCCCCCTTTCCTCGGTGCTCATATTTCAACTTCCTTTCTTTTCAGGCCCTCGTGTTGACACTTCTCTTACACCGCCCTGTCCATTTAGGGCTACGACAAGAGAATTACTTTGCCAATCACAATAAGGTTTTTTTTAGTAAACGTAAAGAAAAAGATAAAGTTCTTCAGAAGAATAGGGGACAGTTCATCCTTGTCAATTTCCCCTTTTACTTTGGCCATCGACTCTTTTTCCCTACTACCGCTATGAAAGAAAAATAAAGTATAAAAGAAAAGAACGAAAGAAAAATACTAATAATAAAAAAGGGAAGGGGGAAAAAAGATTTATATAGAAGTTTATATATGAAAGAGAAAGGAAGTCTTTAAAGTTAACTAAGACGGGTCGGTGAAGTGTTATATCCAGTTTCTAATGTAAGGGCTTTGTCTAGATTCTTGAATTACTTGGAGTGCTTCGAAGTGGATGGATCCTTTCTTTATCCTCCTGAGTAGTAGTTATATTTTGAAGGATGAGTAGGGGGATGGCTGCCTTTCTTAATTTAAAGTTGTCTCTTTCACAATCGGGAGAATGCAGGAACGAGAGAGTATTGACTGGGAGTGGTTTTAGGTTATAATTGCGAGTGGGTGAAGAATATTATATTGAAAACCTGATCTGTTTAATTTTTATAAGTCACGTCCGGGTCACCAAGTTTATTCTGTAATACATTTCCTTAGTCTGAGGTCCGTGATGTTCAATTCCAAATAAATGTTTCAAATTTTTCTTTCATCATCTTATTCACAACCAAAACGCTTAACATTTAGAACAGGGGTGGCCAATCTGAGGCACACGTGCCACAGTGTGGCACGATGGAGCTGTATCAATGGCACACGGGAACTTACAGAAGACTTTTAAAATTTTTGAAAAGATAATAAATAACCAATTCTTACAATTTTATTGAAATGGGGTTGTCTCAGACAAAAAACTTCGGGATTAAAATATGTTTGTGAATAAATGTTTTCTGCTATGAACGTAATAAAACAAAAATCACTCACAAAACTAGCTAATGTGTACTTACAAATGATAACAAAGTTAGGTTATTATAAGTACTAACCCTAATTTAGATGACTTAGTAAAAAAAAAGTAGTAATTCAAAAGCCACATTAAGTAGATACTGAGCATTTAATAATTATTTTGAATTAAATGATCCAAGTTACTTATTTTTATTTTATACCTAACGTAGTTGATTGAAGCAAAAAGTTAATTGACAGTAAAATCTGTTTGTACTTTCGTCTTATTTATTTTTAAATTTCGACTACATAGATATGCATTAAGAAATGTGCTATTTGCATAAAACACCGTAATATAAGTAACATTTTTTTCACTTTTCCATGTATATTTGATGGTAAAGTTGAAGTGGCACGCATAATTATTTTTTTTATCAAACAGTGGCATTCTTCCTAAAAAAGGATGGCCATCCCTGATTTAGAACTAATACTGTCATAACAAACATAAAATCCGGTAATAGGGACATTACACAGTTAAAAATTCCTTAACTGTGGCACGAGTTGCCACAAGCGCTTACAATAAACTATGAAAATAAGTAATATTTAATCAATAATTATAATTAAACGAGAATTTTCGTAAGAATAAATGTTATTGTGTGGGAATTATAGACGAACACTTAATATATAAATAATGGGGAAATTTCGATACGGGGAATATGTCGGCCATTTGACTCCAAGCTACAAATAAATTGCTCAGATTTCATTTAAATTGTAATTACATTTAAAATTATACTTTTTTCAATTATCTATAATAATTTCTTAAGAATATTGAGTTTCGTTATTTGTGTTAAATAAAGTTAAATAAAAGGAAATATATAAGTTAAAAAAAAGAGGCGTTTTGACTTATGTTGCCTAGACATTAGTATTCTATGGTTATCATCCATCAGAAATTGTTTTAAAAAATTATTACCGATGGAAAGCGCTGGGAAGGGAATAGAAAGGTTAACATAATAAATAAAATTATACAAAATAATCTAATTTATTGTGTTTAAAATGGTTATAAAAATCTTTTAAATTTAAAAAAAAAATTCATTTTACACCTACAGCTAACAGTAGATGTTCTGATAAATACAAATATTAACTCTAAAAAACAACAGCGGCTTCTTAAGCAATACTGCTTGGAATATTGATAGAAAGATACAAGAATTAACGAAAAATTGAAAATAATAAACTTAAAAGTAAAGCAATTTAAGGTATACAGTAGATTATTTTAAAACTGAGATATAAGGGCTTTTTGTGGTTTTTAGTTTAGTTTAGTAAATTATAGTAAAACACGTTTAACACGAAACAATACAATGATCTTAACAGACTACTATGAATTTTCATGATTTTTTTCTCTTAACACGAAACAAAAATCGCTTAACATAAAATTTTCTACCTGAGAATGAGCAAAATACGGAAAATACCAGCTGCGCAGGTGAGATTTAAGAGGGAAGAAAGAGAAATGCTTTCACATGTTTTGTAGAAAGGAGGCTAGCTTGTTTTCAAAACACTCTCTGAATAGCACGTGACGCTATCGATTTGGGAGTTTGTTGAAAGATAAAAAAATATCATTGATGCAGATTCCGACGTCAAAAATGAAATGAATACCACAGCTCATGCTCCCACATCATCCGAAATGAGGAATACCATGAACAATATACTCAGTTTCTTAGACTTGCATTCTAATGGTGAAAGGAACAACAAAATGGATGACATCAAACAATTTAATTTTAAAAAAGATAATGCAAAAAAAAAAAAAAAAATCTGATAATTTTCCAAAAATTCAAATTTTTTTTCAAAAACACTTGAAAATTTTGTATTGAATTTTCGTAAGTTCTTGTAATTATTTTTGTTTCATTGATTTTTATTAAATATGTGCCTCTATACATATCTACGTAATGAAAATGTATGCTAATAAACTTAATTTTTTTTTTGCAATATTCTTTAACACGAAAACATATTTCAGTCCCCTCAGTTTCGTGTTAAACGATTTTCACTGCATATTAGATAGAAACTAGAACTGCTTTAAAAAGAAATTAAATACCAAAATTTTGTGAAAACTTATAAAAAATTACATAAATGCGTTCCACTTAGAACAAAATGTTTGTAAACGAATTTTCAACTTTTGAACATTTATAGGTTATATTCCTAATTGTTTCAGAAATTGCTTAAAAGTTGAAAGATATTTAAATTTTTACAAAAAAACGTAGCAGTTTATTTGTAAATTTTTAATAATGTAATGATTTCTAAGAAAGTAGGTCAAAATAACTCCCATAAGGCAAAAGCATTCACAACAAATTTCAGTTAATTGTTTTTATAATTTTCTCAGCAATCCCCATTCTAGTTTCAAATTTCAGAAAAAAACACGCTTGACGTAAAATGTGTTTTAAAGTCTGTAATTGTATGCTTAAAATTGTATCCACTTCTACTAAAACATTGGAACTTTTGCACTAGTAAACAAAACAAGTAAATAAATAAAAAAAAAGTATTTTTGTTCACCGATTAAAGCATCCTAAGAAATTAAGCTATAAATCATTCATCCATTTTTGACGAAATCCGAGATTTTAAGGTAGTCGAATATCTTAAATCGAAAGTAACTTTTTTGCTGAGTTTTATATTACTAACTCAAATCCAACAATAAAAAAATCGAAACACTTTTAATCGTATTAATGCTAGTAAGATATTGACCATATGAAAGAGAGATTTATTATATATATATATATATAATTTCACCAAAATGTTACAGACTTATAAGTGGCAGATATTTCAATCTTACATCTTTAGTTAAAAAATAAAAATATTGTATCTTAAAGATACAAGCATGTAATATTTTTCCTTAAAGAAATAACGGTATTGGATTTATGATTCAACGATAATTTTTATGCTTTCTTTTTTTGTTTTGTTTTGTTTCGAAACATTAACTTTATCTCTCCGGAAATATTTCTGTTATTCAGAAAGAACAGGAAGAAAAGGCCACTGAATATCCTTACAATAAAAAGCAAAAAGAAAAATGATGGAAAGAATTCGTAGAAGGTGGTATATATTTCTTCGAGACTACTTCAGACGTCCTTAATGTATTTTTCAAATTTACGCAATAATCGTACAACGTAAATTTATTTCCCTTAATTTTAGGCAATTAATAATGAAATACGCACTTTTCTTTAAAAAACATTGTTACTATGTAATAGTTTTATCTTTTAAAAGTTAACTTTGAAAGCGTTAACTTGAAATCAGGCTTATAACGACTTCGAATATTTGGAAAAGGGATGTACCAGAAATCTGTAAAATGTCGACAACTTGATATATATTTTTTATGGAGAAAAAAAAAATGTTTTTCTTACTATTTATAAAAAAAGGGTTGCAAAAAAAATGTTTCAAAAAGTATGTTTATTTATGTTACGAAATCTGAAATGATAAATTCAGAAAAGTATTCGAAATTTTTACTAGATTTTTAATAATTTTATGGAAATAGCTTCTTATTTTCCACCAGCTGTAAACATTATTTTTTTAGGCATTCATATTTTAATTTTTGTTATATTACTTCTAAATCAATTTATTAAGCAATACGCTATGAGTCCTTCTAATAAATATACTCAAATGTAACTTTAACTTTTTTTCAGCATAATTATTTTGAAAACTCTTTATTTATACCTATTTCCTAAATTTCTTTAACAATAATCGGTTATTAATGGATCTATTATATCACATTCCCTTAAAAACTGTCATTTAGATATTTTCTGTAACTTATAGTTCATAAAAAAAACATTAACTTAAATGCATACTATTCAATTTTACAATATAGTATTCTATTTAATCCTTTCAAGGGCAGTAATTTTATTGTGAAAACAACCTTTTCATACAATTGTTTCAAGCAAAAAAAGACAGATCAATCTGAAAAAAAATTATTCGGGCGGGGGGATTTTTTATTTCTAATTGTGATTAATGATATTTGAAAAAGGAAACAAAAATGGAAAAAGAATAGGTGGTTAAAAGAAATGTATGAATAAAAAAAAATAAAATATAAATGTATGAATATGTAGTTTCCTTATGCAGCCACTGCCTCTGTTCAGGATGTATTGCATTCTATATCATACAAATCAATAAATGAAACAACTATATTTTCATCAAACTTTGTATTAACTCTTCCATCTCTGGTTATATCATTTCTTTAAAAACTTAAATCAATGGAAATATTTCATCGTATCATACTGGATTACATATATAGGAAAACTTGATAAATATCTCATTAAAATTACAAAAAATTTTTAAAGTTGCATAATTGCTTTCTTTGGGATCAAAAAATTTAGCATTTGCTGTACTTAACGATCAAATTAATATTTTCAGCAAATGTCAATTATAATTACAATAAAAAATAACAGTAACCACACATAATATACGAAACCGAAAACAATAGTGAAATGTACAATTTTACTATCATATTAAGGTATCCGACTACGTTCGGAACCATGATTTCAAAAAGCACATAAATGGATAATTTTCATAATATTTAGTGTCACTTAGATTAGAATACATGCATAAATTGTTTTACGGACATTTTGACAGAAAAAAATTATTTAAATACAATATTTCGGCACAAAATTAACTTAGAATAATCTTTTTTCAAAATGATCTCCTTTTATGAAAAATGCTTCTATTATAATAATATTTTGCCTGTCTTTAGCTCAGATCTTTTTACAGAGGCTCAACTAGAATTTTTGAAATATATAACTTAGAAGTGGGTTTATCCATGTTTTACGATAACAGAGGGGAGAAAGTTTAAGAAAAAAACGCCGATAATTATTTCAATAGGTTGTAACTCTGAAAATAATGTGAATTTTTCAACAATCGTAGTTGAGCCTCTATACAGAGGTCTGAGCTATATACAGGCAAAATATTATTATTCTAATAGAAGCATTTTTCACAAAAGGAGAACGTTCTGAAAAAAGGTTATTCTAAGTTAATTTTTTGCCGAATTATTTTATTTAAATAATTTTTTTTTGCCAAAATGTCATTTAAACAATTTTATACATGTATTCTAATCTAAGTGACACTAAATATCATGAAAATTATTCATTTATGCACCTTTTTAAAATCGCAGTTCCGAACGTAGTCGGATACCCTAAAGGTCATTTTCTTATCAGCTAAATCACCCCTGCAAACTCTGAATATTTTCTTAGTTTTGCAATAACTTCTTACGTCCTTCACGCTGTTGTTATGACGTATTGATATTGAGAAAAACATACATTTGGCCTCTCAGCATAATTGTATTTGTCCAATCGATCGAGTAGAGTGAGGGCGCAGGAAGAGAGCTCCATTAGCGTGGCTCCTAAATAATAAAAGCAACCGAGAAATGTCATATTAATGATTCGTCATTTACTTCTTCAGTTTGAGCACGTTTCTAGTTAATTATCCGCTCATCTCATGCTCTGCGCATGCGTAAGTGACTATTGTTTGCGTTAGTTGCGCTCCATTTCGAGTGTCTCTCTTCTCAAAGGTCAGGAAGCTTTAATCAAGCTATTACATAATAGTTAATATAATAAAGATTTTGGAGAGGATCGTTAAGAGCTTTTATAAAAATGTGTCTCTAAAAGTTACATAGTAGCAATTTCAAATAGCAGTAATAAACTTAACTTTTTTACAAAATCAACTGAAATGTGACTTTTACACAGTTTAACAAAATCAAACATATCAAATAGAAAATTATGTGATTAGATATTTACAGTTTTTTAAAAAAAAAGTTAAACTGATCCACTTCTTTGAAAATGTCCGTATTCATTTCCATACTATTTAGCATTGGCAAATGATACGAAATATTTAATATATTGTTTCAGAAATAATACAGTTTTAAATTTTTGAATTTAATTAAAGAATAAAAATGTTGTATTTACTTGAAAATATCGAATTATTCTGGTGCTATTTTGCTTTTAAAGAACTCTCAATCCTTTCAATGCTGGGGGAAACTAAATTACTCATGAAAGCACGAAATATTCTTGAATATATTTGATAGGATAATATTAAATTATTTTTAATAATTAGAGTACAATTAAAAGGTTTTTCATAGGAATGTCATTCAAGAAATATGGAGAATTAATTGTTTCATTTGATATAACCCCCAATAAATTCATTATTGATTCTCATACATAAATTATTATATTTAAATTACGAATTACTTGGGCATTTTTAAAATTCTTACGTTTGACATTCAATTTACTAACTTATACTATTTTTAAATCGCGAATTCTTAGTTAGAAAATATTTATTTTAAGAACAATAGATATTAAACCAAACAAAATACGTATCAAGTAACAAAATCACAAAGATGATAATTTTCTTTAATCTGCCCTCCTCCAATGCTGTGTTTCCAAACGAAAATAAAGGGTTTTCAAAAAAAGGAAGAAAGAAAAAAGCACGGCTTAACAAAAACTGTCGATTGAAGCTTGAATGACCACACTATGTACCCCTGACCACTTCGACGATGTGATCCGTCAAGGGGGAAAAAATCCCTACGCCAACCCCTGTCAATTCTGCTTTTCAGAAAACATTATCAGTGTGTAAGGAAGCAACACACTTTCAGGGACCCACAACGCTTAGCTGTTAGCTAACAGTTATTTCTACAGACAAAAGTGCTTTAGACATACATTTTAAATGATACATTTTACGATCGTTGAGGATACAGCTTATACATAATGTGTTAATAAAATGATTATCATTAAATATTAAAATCTTAAAATTTATAAAATACAATAAAATAATTGTTTATTTCAAAAAATTTTAAATTATACACACGCATACACACGTTTGCTTTCGCGAATACAAAGTGAGATTACCATTAACAATTATGTTATTTAATATTTATATTCACGCAAAAGCACTGTAAAAATATTACATAAAAGTTAAATGATAAAATTTACTACCTTAAAATTTGAGATAAGATTATTAACATAATACAATATGAAAGAAAAACACAATGCATAAACTGGCAAAAGTATCTTTGTTAAAGTTTTAACAGTTTCAAACACCTTTAGTTTTGCGCAACGGTAAATGTATTTCAAAAGCTGTCCGTTTTTTTTTTTTTTTTACATTAATATTTAAATTTATTTTACTACACTGTATTAAAACCTTTTTATATGTTACAAAATATAACATATTGCTTTATAATAAAAACAACGTAAAACGTGTTTACCGTTTTTAAACTCGTCCTGCACCGGTATCATGTGCGCTTTAATGCAAAACACGCATTAAAAATTCTCCCCGCCCACTAAACCTAACCTCGAATACGGATAAGTTTCGCCGATCAATGCCGAGGTTGTGCGGTGTTCTCTCGGCATATTCTGTCTTCTTCTCTCCAGACGTGACGATCAATATTTTGAGCTAGTTTTAAATATTTATAAATTAAATTTATTTATTTGCTTCCTTTTCAAGTGTAAGAATCAAAATTGAAACTTTTTAAAACTTTTCCTCCTTAATCCTTTTTACCAGATTCTAACTGGTTTTCAGTCGTCTTCTTTATATATATTATCCCTATGAGTGTACATATAGATTTTAAGGCATACAATATTATATATATTCATACATATATACTCTTGTGTGTCTTAAAATGTGATTTAAAATATTAATTAAAAACCAGTTTTTATATACAAGATAATCAGTAGCGTTATTTTTTCATTTAAGTTCAGGAATTTTTTTCATTCATAATTAGAAATTAATGTTTAAACTCATGATTAAAAAAGTAATTCATATTCTTTTCAACTTTTGTTATAAGGATCTTATGAAATCGTGTTTTATATCAGTTTTTACAATCATGATTTCAGCGCAAATTTTGTGTTTATTTTTTCATTTCAAGAATTTCTTCTAAAATTAATCAACAGTGGAACTGAAAAATAATAATTTTATTAGCCCGAAATCAAATATTTAAGTTTTAAAAATTAATTTTATCCGTCTTAATTTAAACGATTCTATTATATTAGTTCCGTGAGAGAGAGAGAGAGAAATAATTATAACGTATATATTGTGAGAGAAATGCACATATAATATGCACACTTGCAAAGGTTTCGTAGAAATATCATTAATACGATAATGTTTAGAGCATTCTTGACTGTTTCCTCATTTAAAAGTCTGCAGAAATTTACATTTCAATGTTTTTCTTTATTTTTAAGTTATTGTTAAATGCTTGTCTTTAAAAACTGTGTTTTATACACCTAATTGTACATCATTTTAAGCAGCCTGTCAAACTTTTTTCTTCGTTACACACTGAACACAAAAATGAAGTTTTTTTTATTATTTTTTTAAGTATAACTCTATTTTTTATTTTTATTTGACATACATATCTTAAAAATATCCTAATTTTTTTAAACCATTCTTCAAAAACGTAAATACATACGACATATCAAATCTCTCCTCATCCCAGTCTGTTAATTCCCCACTGAAGGTCCAATAATTAAATTTTAAGCCACCTTTCCACTCACACCAACCTTAGCTACAATTAATTACTTCCGACAGAATGATAAAAAGGAGTGCCCAATAAATATCTCTCGAACCCTCTCCCCTTAAAGAGTACTCCAGGACCAGTTTATTGTGTAACACCATCCCTGGGCCTTCCGTGATAAATGCCCCTTCCCCTTCGTGACCCTCCCCGAGCCTGGACATCCCCCTCCCTAACATTTTGTGCGGTCACTCGCCCACCATACAACGCCACAGAGAAGAAAGTAAATTGGATAGGAATCTAAACCACCGACTAACCTCGTTAAGGCGTGAAGTCCTCACCTAAGTCGCTCATATATCTTTTCTTTTCTTTTTTTACATCCGCACAAGATCGCCTATTCTTCCTTTTTCTAACAAGGAGAGATCTTATTTCGACCTACGTATAGAAAGCGGAGGGAGATTTTCCCCTTTTTTTATGTCCTACGCTAGACCTGGAAGGTGATTATAGGTAATTAACTAGTTAGAGTTTCACTGGGGATGAATGGAGGATTTGGGATCTTAGCATAGGCTTAGTGATGGGGTGTCTAGTGGTAAATGTTTTTCTCCTTTTTTTTTATTTTTAAGCCAGTGAAAATTATGAGGAAAGACGAGATACTTTTTGTGTTCTTGTTTGTTCCTGAAGTATGATAATTTAGTTGATACGCCTGATTTTCGATTAATGTTTTTTTTAATATGTGTACCTCGATATTGTGTAAATAATTATGCTTTTTGATTAAAATTAAATTTTCTTGTTTAAAAAAAATTTGAAAAATTACAGATCTTTAATAAGAATTTTTTATAGAATGCGAAGTTCTTTGGAATTATATATATACCTAGATTCCGAAATTTTTCAAATGTTAAGATAAATTAAAAAGCTTTTAAATTTTTTTTTCTCTAACGGAATGAATATTTAGTTAAATTCAGGTATCAAAATTAGAAGATATGGATCTCTTTTCTTCTATCACAAAATCGGGCATAGAAAGTGGTTACAGCTTACGGTGATGTTTACGAACTAGATAAGATTTTTATACGAATAAATATGCGCAAATAGTGATTTGCAGAGTGTGTAAGAGAAAAAAAACAATTTTTTCAGAGTTTAAAAGCTTGTGAAAAATTATTTCTCACACATCTTCTTGTTTACATTTTTCTCAACAGTGTTTATGAATTAGAGGGAAAAAAAACCTAACTTCTGTTTTTCATTGCTATTCTTGATCTACAAATTAACAAGGGTAATTTAATTAAAATTATTACAATCCAAAATTGCTCTTTAATTTTTTTATTTACTTAATTTTTTTTTTAATCTATTGATATACTTTTTTGATATGGTTGACTTTCAGGAATTTTTAATCAGAATTTCAATTTTAAGAAATCAAGAATTAAATATTTTTGTTCACGAAAGTTATTCGTGCTTTATTTTGTATGTAAAAAATTATTATTTGCTTATGATCTTGATTTCTCAATTTTGTAAGCTTATCTCGCATTTTAAAATTCAAAAATCAAAATTAGCTCACTAAAATATCTTGATTTTTATTTTTTACAATTTATTTTTTTGAACATGTATTTTAAACACAATAAATGTTCATTTTTAAAATAAAATTTTAGTTGTAAAGATGGTTAAAAAATGCTTACAAAGTTGTAAAAAAAATTTATGTAAGTTTATCATTTATGTAATTTTTTTTACTCTACACGAGTACAAATAATTAAGAATATTTTATGCAAAGCAGTACTTTTTATAATTCATTTATTAAAATTTTATAAACAAATTTTTCATATTTAATTGCTTAGAAACTTAATTAATAATTAATTAATAATTGTTGAATACAAGAATAAGGGATGAAATGTAATAAACTAATTAGTTTTTTTAAATTAGCAGATATTGTAAAATAAAAAAAACCCTCATGCGTCCAATTAATTTAAAATCTTTCGTGTATCATTAATAAATTTTGCATATTGCCATTACAAAGATACGATTTCTTATAGCTTTGAAAAAAAATTCAAATGCAATGCTTTATTCTTACAAAAAATTATTACCCCGAAAAATTTGATCAAAACCATAAAATATGTAGTAAATATAAAGATATGAACGTTACTGTGAAATTGCATATTTCACATAGAATTTTTAAGAGTTATTTTTTTATATATGCTTTGTCCAATTTTGCATAATTAAGATCAAAATTCACTTGAGATTCTGTTTTTAAAGAACAAAACTTCCATTTATATATGAAAGAGGAGCTCTAGTAATAAGAATCATCAATCACCAAGCAATAAAAAGAAGCTCCAAAAATATGAGGGAGACCTTAAACATACATAAAGCGGGGGTGGCACAGGGGTATGAAAAAATATCACCCGGAGCTTATTAACAACAAGGAGCTCAAATCTCAAGGGCTTGATGAATTAAAAATGACGGATCCCGAAAATGAATTTAAAAAAAAAATGAAGGAAAGGGAAAAAAATGTTGATAAAAGTCGTTCGTCACAGAAATCCTATTTATTCCTTCATTTCTCCTCTTAGTGAACGGAAGAAGGAAGAGAGGAGAGAGAGGGAAAAAAACGAAAGCGAAAAGCCATAGGGAAAAAAATTCTTCCTAAATTTATCATGGATTTTTCCAGCCAAATAAATGAACTGCCAGTCCTCAACTGACAAGAGGCCTCTGAGTGCGATTTCAAGTTGAGACAGAGCAACAAAAATAAATAATAGAGCAAAATAAAATAACCTCAGCACGCAAAATTTTTGGTACCGCAAACATATATAAATCTGTCACTGTGTTGCGAGCTAACTTTACTTTGATTGGAGAAGACTGGACGACTGGTCATCAAGTAGTGCCACTGCCTATAACTAAGATTTCTGTAGAGTATTAAAGCTGGAATAGAGTGGATTTTTCCCCCTCTTTTTTTCCCTTTTTTTATTTCTTTTGTTGCAAGATAGGTCCAAGGATATATAATATTGATACGAGGAAGAGCTGTTTGCTAGGCAATAAATATATGTTGTCGTGATTTTTTTCCCTCTCGTCTTTGTACAGGAAACGTTGACCGGACTTTATATTTAAGATTTAGATAAAACTGATAGCCGAGATTAAGAAAACTGAGAGAACTTATCTGATTGTTGTAATTCAAGTCGCGGCTTTTTAAATCGTACGGAGTTTCTCTGGAGAATTTATATAAGGAAATATTCTTTTTAATATAAAAAAGACACTTTTTAAATCATAGTTAGAGTATTTTTTTTCTAATCAAGCAGATATTTTTTATTAGCCACATAATTTATTTCGATGCAAATGTATAGCATCGAGTTTTAAATTTGCGAGGTGTTAAGTACATTCAGTGGTAAATTTTATAAAAGAAACTTTTTTCAAAAGTATTAATTCGGCAAAGATGCTTACTTTTTGCTGTGTTTATTGCACGCATTTATACAAAAATATTCATAAAACGTTTATGTTCAGTTTCGATTAAAAAATTAAGTGTTATTTTTATTGAAACTGAAAATCAGTTTATTTTTATAAATTATTATTTTTAATTACAATTTATATTTTTAAAAACTAATATGTATATATGTTTGATAAGTACGTAACGTTTGAAGATATTTACAATACCTTTAAAATGACTCTTTTAAAAATATTTATTTAAAAAATTTTAAAGAAAAATAACTGTGTGTGTGTGTGTGTGAAATAATGAATCGGAGTAATATTAACTATATATCAAGTATCGAAATTTACATTTTAGTTGAAACTTTCGATATTTATTTCGATTATTGTGTAATTAAACTAATTTAATATTAATTATTTATGTAAATTGTTCAAAAAGAAGAAATTAAATAACAAGGAACTATCTTGTTGCTGTATTCATTTGGTAAGATCATAAATTTTCTGTTAAATATTTGAAAGGATAGAGTTAGTGGAAGCATCCTTTAAAGAACAATAAGTGAGCCTCGTTTAAACTCGGATATTTCAAAATATAACAAAAAAAATTAAACATGAAAAACAAAATTTACCTGATGGCTTCTACATTGATTGCCGATTCTACTGATATTAAATTGTTTCTTATTTCTGAAAAAAAAAATCAATAAGTGTAAGTTTCAAATTTAATCGTAATTTTAATCAAAATTAAAATTGCTCATTTAAAATGAGTGGATGTTATTTCGCTGTTTTAATTATTCTTGAAGTTTAATTTATTCTTTGAAGTTGCTTTTTTTTAAAAAATTGAAGCGTAATCGTTTCAACAACGCCATTATGTAAACAAATCGATTGCTCAATCAATATGCAACATGTTATTTAAACCTAATGATTTTTTTAATTTAAACGCCCTTAAAAATGCAAGAGTTTAGGTAGAAAAACTTTAAAATCACCTCTATTTTAACCTTTTGAATCTCAAGCCAATATTGACGAATTTTCGCATTATTCTTTTGTCACTGTAGAATCGATTTTTTAATCGATATTGCAGGCGCAAGGGGTGCGAAAAAGGTCATCGCTGCTACATCGGAACGAAAAATATTTGATTTAATCGATGCATAGTATTGAACTATAGCTATCTGTGCAGCAGATAGGAATGGCAACATGCTTGCATTTGGCTTTCTTTTATATCGACATTTTGTAAATCAAAGAATCCATGAAAAAACCTTATTTTCTAAAACTGGAAAAGGATTGATCAAATAAATAAATTAGAAGTAGAAAGTTTTATTGGAAGTAACAATCATTATATAACCCTTAATTATTTTGAAACGATCGATCTAGATGGAAAGTTATTGATCTCTACACTTTGACGATTTAAATTTAAAGGCATTTCTATCATAAAAAAATTCTTTTTAAACTTTTTTACTTTACGCATAAAGAAGCTGTATGATCGATTTGACTTGTATTTTCATAAGTAAAACTAATTTAATAGGAAGTATAATTTATTTTCAATCCAATATTTTTAAATTCTTAATTTTTTTAGTAAATTTTTGATATTATATTTTTGTAAAATAAACTTTCTTAAAATCATCCATCAGTGGTATCACTTCCAACTTTAACAACTCTGACCATCTTTACTTGAAGTAACAGTTCTTTTATAAAAGAATTATAAAGGTAAAATAAAATTGTTTGAAAAGATTAATTAATAAAAACTTATTAAATCTCTCTCTCTCTATATATATATATATATAAATAATGTTTTTCGTGGTGATGTAATAAATTTATTTTTTTATCTCACACACGAGAACAATAATAAAAATGCAATATGTCCTGTTCAATATTTTGGTTACAAATTGACCAATAGGGTGCAATTTTTAGCTCAATCAACTACTTCAAGTTCAAAGATTAACACAACATTACATCATAAATACGTACCTGAAAAATGAGCAAAGAGTATGAACAGTTGCATAATTTGTGCAATGGAGGTTTGTCCACCTTAGCCGAGCAGGTGGTACCCCCACCCCCGTACATTTATTATAAAATTATTAATTATAGATGCAATTGTTAATTAGGGGGCACATCAGCTGATTTTTTCCACATGAACCCAACTCATTTCATGAAATAAGTTATTAAGAATTTCTGAGAGCCGTATTCAATGTTTGACAGCAAAATGAATCCTGTTACAATTATAATATGGTAATTTATAAGCTAATAATTTTAATTTAATTTATAAGCTATACTCTCACCCTATTTACAACCAGATTGTACGTTTCTAAGCTAAAGAACAGAATTTATTCTAACAAGAAATAGAACCATTAAACTTCGTATTAAACAAAATTCAAAATTTTTCGTAATAACAATGTGCTTATTTTTGTCCGTTTTAAATCAATTAAGTAATTTTTAACGCAATTTTTTAAAAAGATTCTACTTGCCATTATTATTGAATATTCACGATCCAACACTTGTAATCAATAAAAAAAAACATGATTACTTTAATTACTGCAATCAACAAATTCTAGTAAAATATCAATATAATTGGACATATAATTTACGTCGATTTATAAAAAGGTTTGAAAATGCAAATAATTTGATACATATTTCTCTACAAAAACTTTCAATAAATGATACCTCGATAGATTTATCATTAAATAAAAAGCAAATATCTTACCTTTCGTTTCTCTCTGATGGATCCATCCCACGATTCCATTCCTCAAAACGTTAGCATTTAACTATTTCCCCACGCTAAATGCCTGAATTGTGTTCGGCACGAGTTTTCCCATACCATTTTCTGTTCGCCTACATAAGTTATTGCCCCTTTATTTGGAGAGAGCGAACGTAAAAAAAATCCGTTGTATCCATTCCATGGGTCTTAGAGACACGCGACAGAAAAAAAAACCCATCTGGTAATAGACCACCCCTTGCACTAACTAGTACCGCACGTTCTGAAAAACGTCTCCTCCACCCTCCAAGGGGTCGGCGAACTGATCCCTTGTGTGGGGAAGTGTCACATTTTTTTTCACCATAATACTTGCTTACAATGGGCCATGGTAGTAAAAAAAAGGCACTCGTGTAGTTTTGGTGCTTGTAGGAGGTTTTTTTTTTTTTTTTTTTTTTTTTTTTTTTGATGAAGGAACGTTGTAGGCATTTTTTATAGTCAATAAGGAAATGTACGTTTGGGTTAAAGTTCAGTGAATCTGGGTGAACCCTACTATTCCAATTCGAGAAAAAGGTTTTAGTAGGTTTTCAAAACATTATTTATTTGCAGCGTGTATTTCTTCATCGACAATGCGGTTTTCGTTGGTTGGGAGTAGTGAACTTTTTCTTTTCCTACTTTTAACTCCCTCCCTCTCTCTCCCCACCTTTTTAATTAGAGTTCGGTTTTTGATGTAGTAACGGTGGGTGGTGGGGGTTGTGGGTTTAGTGTGAGTACTCACATTTCATTCCAGATGTAATTTCAACGGTTGTCCACTCATGTGGAAATTTGTATTTGTAGTAAGTAGGGTAGTGGTAATACATAGGTGTGAAGTCCTAAAATGTTACATTTTATATTTAAATTATTTATTTATAATTTTAAAAATTAAGGAAGTGGTAAGTTAATACTTTTGATCTGTTTAAGTTATAGAAATTATAGACTTAATATTCTTAATTCATTTTTAATTTTATTTTTTAAAAGTGTATAGTTTAAATGTGGAGAATGTAATGTTTTTCGTAAACTCATATGTTAATAAAGAAAAGTACTGAATACTTGAATACGAATCTAGGTTAACAAATTATAACAAAATGAGTAAGCAAAATTTTTTTTTGAAATTTTAACAATTTTTTTTTTTTAGATTTAAAAAAAAAAGGGGGGGGGAGATTAAAAAAAAAATTTTAAAAATAAAAAAAAAAAAATTTATAAAATTTTTTTTTTTAAATTCTAAAATTTTTTTTTTTTCAACCTAAAAAAACAACGGGGGGGGGAGATTATAAAATAAAGTTGTAATCTTCTATACAAGTAATTTATTAAAAATGTTTTTTTAAATGCAAATAATTTAAATCATTCAAAGTAGTTGAAAAAAAAAGCATTTTATTATGTTTTTAGCGCTTATATAAATTAATATTGATATTCGATTACGTTCGGAATCGCGGTTTTAAAAAGCGTGTTAATAAATAATTCTTGATATTTAGTGTCACTTTAATTAAAATAAACACATAAATTTGTTTTGAGAATAGCACATTACAGAGTAGAAAATTATTTAAATTCAATTTTTTGGCAAAAAGTAAGGAAACTGTGACATATTTCCGAAGCATTCTCCTTTAACGAAAAAATGAAAAAAAGCTACAGTATAATAATATTTTGTCTATAAAGCCAAACTAGGATTTTTGAAATATATAATTTCGAAGTGAATTTTTTTTCATATTTTGGTACATTAAAGTAGATAAATTAAAAAAAAACCTGGTTATTATTTTAATTAATAGTAACTGAAAATAATGAGAATTTTTCAAAGCTCATAGTGCAGTCCTTGTATAGAAATTTTTGCTATGTATAGGCAAAATATTGTTATTATAGAAGCCTTTTTAATGAAAGGAAATTGTTTGAATATATGCTATTCTTTCTTTATTATTTTGTCAAAGAATTGCGTTTAAATAAATTTTTTTTGTAATAATATTCTTACAACAATTTTATAGTGTATTCTCTCATTCAGGTGACACTAAATATAAAAAAAAATATTATAGAGTTTTTTTAAAAATCATGGTTCTAAATGTAATAGGATACTTTAACGATTGATATCCATCTTACTGTAATATTTCGTCTTTATAGTAGCACAAAGTTGTGCTTTTTGTCTGAGAAATTGAATTTAAAATATACTATTAATTAATTAAAAAGTTGAAAATTCTAATAATAAAAAATTGCTAATTTTCATTTTAACTTCTTTCTTATTGTAATGAAGAATTAAAGCTAGAAATGGCTAACATTTTTAAAGTCTCTAAATTTAATAATTTAACCAAAATATTGAAAGATGTATTCAGATAATATTAAATTAAATTAATAAACTGGCCTTAAATTGACAAACACTTTTGCATATTCAAATGAATGCCATTAGTTAAGCTTAAGAAGAAAAAAAATCATTTTTATTAGATCTGTCCCCTTCGTTTGAGACAGAGCAAAAAGACTGAAGAAAAAAGTTATTAATCTCAAAAACATTGCATATCCTAGACATGAAGATTTTTCAAATGACTAATTTAATAAAAACACGAGATCTAACTCATTACTTACGCAAATGTTATTCATATGTTTTCGCTTTTTGAAAGCACTTTAGAACATCAAAACCTAATTCGAAATGCATTATTCTGGGAATGTGGTGGGTGAAATATTTGAATTTATATTTCAAACAATTTGCTTAATGCACATCTTCCAAGTATGTTAATTTAGGAAAGGGAATTTCTCGTGGAATGTACAAAATTAGTTGCAATATTCAAAATGAAGTCATCTTTCTTTTCAGTGTTTGGATGGGATGTCATATAAAAGTGATGAATAGCTCGAATTATTTGAAATAGCTTCTAGCTGCAATATTTTTAAATAAAATTTTGCTTTCTTGT